>JAXDDX010000121.1:0-185000 GCA_034670405.1 Hoplostethus atlanticus | reverse complement strand
TGGTTAATTGATTACTCCTCCTGACTGAAGGGATCCTGATTTACAACAAAGGTTCTGTCTGGCACTTTGAGAGCAGGATGGACGGCATCATCAAAGGCTGGGCAGCGATGTGCAGTTCATCAGCCACGCCCAGTTAGGGTTTGATGGAATGACTGATGTGGCTCTAGATCAGCCGTTACAAATATCAGCTTTCAGACCTAAGTGGCACTGTTAGGGCTGAGAGACTCCTTCAGTTGTCTTCCCCTCTATTCCTTGGATGATTTAAGGAAAATAGATAGATAGATATTTATTGTCCCCGAGGGGAAAATACAGTGGAAACCATAACCTATAGACCTCTCAAGTGCCCCGTCATTTCGGGGCTGTCGGATTGTATCAGGATCCATTTTTTTTCCACATGAAATGAATGGGAATTTTGGATCCCATTTGCTAATTGTTCTTTTCTTAACATGGGTGAAATAATGGAAGTAGAAATGTCATATGACAGAGATATTACATATTTTAAAGCACTACTGAATTTAAAAAAAATCATTTCAACAACCACGGTACAGAAGTTGCATTTTCGTCAGCTCACAAAGAGACAAACGCTGGAATGCTAAGCTAAGTATGGCTAGCTATTTTTTTTTTAATTTCATTGCAGCCTCAAAACTTCAACAAATAAAGGAATGCATAATAGAGGAGCTCTTGAAAGCAGAGTCAGTTTTGCTGTGGACGTCAAAGGAAATTATTCTACACCCCTGTTCATTTTCGCATTAGACAGGAAGTGGGCGGGGCCTGGAATCCCTTATTTGGGTCGAAAGATTACTAGAGGCCCATTTTTAATGCTATTTAATTCATATATCTTTTAGAAAGAAAGTGTTCATTTGAAAAACCTCTTCACTCCACGCACACACACACACACACACACACACACACACACACACACACACACACACACAAAGCCCTCACAAGCACATACATACATGACCTGTGCTGTCAACAGTGCCCTTAATACCCCTGAGAGGAGAGAGACGTCTGATAATCTGATTTGCAAGGGCACAGCAGCACTGAGTACTGAGTATACAGCACACAGGCCTAATTACACCCCTGACGCTCTTTGTGAACACACAAACGCACAAACACAAACACATGCCCCCTTAATGCAGCTGGGTAGGCTGGCAGATGGGGGGGGAAAAACAAAACCATCTCCCAAGATGCCCCTTCACTGAGATGTCAGCACGCCATGTACTCAAGTCCTCTAATGCTTGAAAACACACTGCAGAAAAGCTCGGCAAAGGATAATATTTTATGTACAGACTGATCAAGCTTGTTACAGGATGTTTTGAGTCAAATTATCTTACTGCACTGGCAGATCATTTTGAGGGTGGCAAGAAATATAACAAGATATCGATTTTTTTCAGGATAATGTAAGTTGTTTGAGGACATCTGCTTGAGGGAAATTGGGAAAATATTATTGTGAAACAGATTTCTTGTTTGAAGTTATAATTCCTTGTTTCATGATCATTTCATGAAAGAAATGCCTGAAGTTGAGTTAAGTGAAAAATTATTGGAATTAGCAAAATTCTCTCATTACCTAGATAATATCCTGAAGTAAGGCTGGTAGGTTTGATACTAGATAAAATTACTTGCCAAGCGTGCCATTTTTTGCAGTGAAAAGGTTATTTGGCCATTGTGGAGAGCTTTCATCACCCTCTCTTTCTCAACTGTGCACTCAGCAAATCTTTAGGCATCCATTAGAGGGTTATTACACTGTCCAGTAAAGGAACCCATTTCGCTGGGACAGCTCTGCTGAGCAGCACAGTACGCAGTGCTTTCAGGGCAAATTGTGGTGCACCACCCAGCATCCTCCATGCAAACGCCGTACATCACTGCTGACATGGTCTAATTAAGATTAAAAAGATCCGTGCTGCAAACCAGCAGGACAACAGGACTCCCAGCCTCGTTATTCTGATTGAGACCACAAGGCAGCCGGCCTTCTGATGAGATGAGCTTCATTTGTGCCATTACGTTGGGAAGAAATGGCATTGTGATATTTACATGGTTGCACTAGAGCCCTGGAGCAGGGTTCAAGATCTTGCTCAAGGACTGACACATTGACTGTTGTGGGAATTAAACCTGTGAATTCGCCATCGCCATCAAATCTTGTGCCAAGAATCTCCCTATATTTGACGGCGAGGTCAGGGCACTTCCACGCAACATCGAAGTTCACTCCATGTCAGATTTACAACCAGTGACCCTCTTACAGACATCCAATAATGCATAGGAACAATCTGTAGAGCTTTAGCTGAGAGTGATGTGAAGGTGCATCAGGCTTTTACTGACTGGTTTTGCTACCGAGGTGATCTGCAGAGGCTCTACCAGCCTTTACTCTGCATTTCACATTGTGGCCACCAGGTCAGATTTGTCAGGAAATCTGCTGGATTGCTTTATGGCACAAAACAGGAAGAGGGCGCTGTTCTTCCAGCGCTAACAGAGCTAAAGCTAAAGAGTTTCTGGCAACGGCAGATGGAGGAAGGAGAGAACGGAAGATGGAGAAATCACTTCCAACATGTTGATCCTCTTCGGGAAAGACAAAGAGAAAACAATGAGAAACTAGCAACATCCTCTATGCAACAAGAAGTAACAGGGTTTGTGGGAAATGTAGTCTTAACAATATCACATGGGGTGAGATAGACGGTACCAATCATGCCAACCATGGTCTCACAAGGTATCGCAATTAATCTGACAATAATACACCGATGTTTAAAAATGCTTCATGTAGCACCTTTAACCTGCGTCTCTATCACACATGATCAGTCAACTGTCACATCAGGAAGTTTATTCTGCTGTTGGCCTCACGGTCGGCCCCTCTGGTTAAGAGGGTAATGTGGTAAATGTGGTAGCTTATTGTTTTGTTTTTTCTGAATCATGTCCGTGTGTTTTCCCGCTACAGGTGGAGGTGCTGGACGCCACGACAAGGGAGCAGCTTTGCTTTCTAGATAAAGTACGTTTTCATAGCTTGACGATACTTGCCATGATCTCGATGCCCTGTGAACCCTAGAAGGTTATGCACCACGTCAAGCATTGCAACCCGTTCATTCATAGTACATCAGGGTGACGTACTGTGTGTTTCCATTCCATTCAGGTGGAGCCTTACTCCACGATAGGAGAAATCAAGTGTCTCTTTCACAAGTCATGTAAGTGTTTATATAAAATAATGTCATTTACCAGTAATATTATTGTGTAGTGGTTCTGTGCTGACCATCATGTGTTATATTGTTATTATCTTATTATATTCCCTGTTAGAAATATCAACATTTTCCCTGTAATAACCTGAAATCTGCCCCATTGTATAACAACTACAGGATCAACAGACTTTATATCCAATCTATATATTTGTATCCTGTAACACAAATGTTTTCTAGATATAAACGATCGTTAATGCAGTTAAGGTTAAGTAAATCATCATCCAGCACGTCAATATTACATCCCTTCCCCAGAGAGAGGCACTGTTAAAAACATAATCTGGTGTTTTCTCCTCTGAAGCCTGCAGTGGTTGTGCCGTCAGTGAGTGCCAAGTCAGAAAGGTTCTCAAATGTTTGCCAAGCCCGAGGCCGTCGGCGTCCGTCAGAGCAGCGGAGCTCAACACGACGCCATTCTGATTAATTATCATTGGGCCTGAAGCCAAACTGTGTGTGCAGCGCTTGGCTTCCTGCCCACGCCCGTCTACCTGCTCTAGCGCTGTATTTATGTGTGTGTGTGTGTGTGTGTGTGTGTGTGTGTGTGTGTGTGTGTGTGTGTGTGTGTGTGTGCAGATCCCCAGTGGTATCCAGCTAGACAGGCCCTGAAGCTCGATCTTAGTAAGTAGCCATGTTGTAATTATCTATCAATGTTTCATGAGCTCAGTTTAGTCAAAATAAACAAAAAACAAACATTAAAGCTGCATGAGGAAAAAAATAGCACCAAATGGCAGTAAGAGGTAAGTGAAAACTGTTTTGACTTCAATACCCAGAAGTCAGTAAACTACCAACCCGGCAAGTCTGTGATGCTTTATACCAAAAGGATGAGAGGCAAAAGATCTAACATTGAGTGAGTCCAGCTTCCCCTGGACGGAGCTTCACTGCTGTTTAGGAGACAGTTTGGATTTTACTCAATTTGTTTCAATTTGTGACTTCCTGTGGGTGGAGAAGTGACCGTGCCACTAGAATTTCATTTTGGCAAATAGGGCGAATCTGCGTCAGCGTCTCAATTGGAGACTTTGAGGCTGATAAGTGTATTTTTACATAAAAATCTTGCCGAGTGCAGCTTTAAATCTCACCACAGCGAGGGGTTCTGCATCGCCTAGCATGGAGTCGTTCCAATCATCCATGAGACGGCTCGGAAAAAACACTCAAATTACAGCATCATCAGTCCAAGTTATCAGCTACAGTATATTCCATGATTCCCTGTTTTTCTGATGGTAATGGTTTAAACCTCTATCAACAAGTAAGCGCTCACCTAATGTTTTGACAAGCCTAATGTTAATGTATACCGAGGCCTTTCACTGGCCATGAAAAGCATACCTCACCTTTGCAGGGAAAACTTTATGATTGCTTGATTTGCATCATTTTGCCATCATGATGAAGTAAATAATGACCTGCCAAGCTGTATTATTTTAGCAGTGCTTTTGCTTTGGATGGACTGTGGGCCAGAGCGGGGGTAGATGATGTGGTTATAAAGCTATCTGGGCCAGTTCCCCTTCAGCGTATTCTAAAAATGTCATCCAATTAGTACACTTTATGATGTAGGAGCGCTGTCACCCTGAGCTCTCAGGTAGAGAAATCATGTACTGTAAAATTGATCAGACTTCCAACTTCCTGTTACAGTAGACGTTTCTCATGTGAAGGGTTTGAATTGAAGACGTTTTGGAACATTAGACGACCTATATGTATATGTTACGTTAAATGTGGGAAAATGGTAAATCTATACAGTACTGTGCAAAAGGCTTAGCCACCCGAGATGTTTTTATATAAATTTGGTCTTAGACTTTTATTTTTTTGTTTTCTGCATTAGTGTTTTACATTACTGCTGTTGATCGTAAATGTTCTCATATTTAGAAACTTTTCGTTTCATTATTTTTGAAAGCATCTTCACTTTACGGAATGTTTTTACATGTGCCGAAGACTTTTGCACAATACTGCACATTTACAGGTAAATCTGCACATTTACCACAGAGTTTGTAAATCTGCACATTTCCCAAGGCAGATCTAGTAAATGTGTAAATCTGCTGGGGGTCTTTTGATGAATTTAAACACATTGAGATATCGACCAAAAGGTATTTGTTGTAGTAGAGCCGTACTAACAGGTTATGGGCCTCATGGAGTTATGTTACACTAGATTCTTTAAAATCGCAAGAGGCAAGCATTTTGGCATCCACATCTTCCCCAAATCCACATCTTTGACATCACAAAAACCTCCTCCTGCACACACATTGTTGAGAACTCTGCTTTAGTTAGTCAACGTCTCATAATAATAAGTGTCCGGGGTCTCTTTTATACCCGTCACCATGGGCGCCTCCTCTCCATGGGGTCTTGATGTGCACATTTTCTCATTAACTTTGTAGTTGAAAAATCATGTACTGCCTTGTTGGGGTTTTCTCTCTCTCTCTCCCTCTCTCTCTCTCTCTCTCTCTCTCTCTCTCTCTCTCTCTCTCTCTCTCTCTCTCTCTCTCTCTCTCTGCCCCTGACAGAGGGAAAACCACTCAAAGATGACGAAGTCTTACAGAACCTACCTGTTGGGACCACTGCCACCATGTACTTCAGAGATCTCGGGCCACAGTTAGGCTGGACTATGGTGAGAAGAGCGCTATCAAAGAGCATGGTCGCACAAATACTTTGTAAAATAGTCAAAACCACTGAGAGACAAAGGCAGTCTGAGAAGCTCTCACACAGCGTTTAGCCTACCTGACTTTGTATAATTTCACTTTCTGAACTATCAAGGGAATTTTTGCCGTTAATTTCGGATCCTGATATAAAGTTTTATAGTTTTTGCATAACTTCTTTTGTGGTTTTCAGGTATTTCTAGCAGAGTACGTCGGGCCCCTCCTCACCTATCTCCTCTTCTACCTCCGCCTTCCCTACATCTACTCACACAGCTATGCCTTCACCTCCAGCCCCCACCCTGTTGTCACGTAAGTGGAAAAAAAGAAACAAAGATTTCTTGACTTGCTTGACTTGAGAAGGAACCATTGAAATTGACGCGACGACATGCAGGCAGGTTCGACGACACCACTGGACACGCCAGAAAACAGCAGGGTGACAGACCAGCCATTATGAGTAGTGGTTTGGTTGACATCTTGGCTGGATGATGCATTCTGTGGTCTGGTGGTGGTCACAACATCACGCTCTGAAAGGCCATAACTGTGACGCCACTGCTCCAATTTTGGAGAGGGATGATGTATCTCGTTACTGATTGGTTCACGGGGATAATGTTTTTATTCTGGGGTTTTTTGCTGTATCGCATTATTTTGCTCCTGCAATGACCCATTTTACGCACATGGATCATTAACGTTTCATTTTTTCTCATCTTAAATTGGAAATCTGCTGCAAGAAACATGTATGATGAAGTGAGCATATTACATTTATACTTTTGACTTCTATCAACCCTTCCTCGCTCCCCTCTCTCTCTCTCTCTCTCTCTCTCTCTCTCTCTCAGACTAGCCTGTGCCTGTCATACCTGCCACTATGTGAAAAGGTTGATTGAAACTATCTTTGTACATCGTTTCTCCCACGGGACCATGCCTCTCAGGACCATAGTCAGGGTGAGGACGTTATTGAACTTGAAAGGAAGAGCCTCTATTGATGCTCAGCGCTTTTAAAATGTGTGGACTGTTCTTCAATCTCCCACGCCAGCTGTTGTGCAACTGATTGCTGGAGGAATACTTTCAATACAGAACAGAGTGTCTTGATGTGGAGAGGTAGTTTACTATTCTGTCATGATGAAGTAGTGAAATATAGACAATGTTCAAAATTGTTCAGCTGAAGGGAAAATGAGACTTTATAGACTCTCCTTGCTTTTCCTCAAACTACAGAACCATTTTAATAGTGACGCTTTGCCTGAAGTACGTTGTGATAATTCACCAGCAGATTATAAGATCATTAGAAGCACAGACAAACTTTTATTACAACATAATCATCAGAGAGATGTCAGAAAATTACATTCAATTCAAGATCATGTCATTAACTACAGTTGTGCCGTAAAGTAATCAATTATAATCATTATCATGCATTTACAATGTGCTTAAAAGATGCTTATAATGCCTTAAGAGCACCACGTCGAGTAAAGAGTTACCAGCATTTTACAGCATGCAGTAATATTATCAAACGGTCAGAATTAGATTATTTTTTTTTTTTTTTTCGTTTTCATTTTCATCCACCATACATCATGTTCTGTCTGTTCTGTCTCAGAACTGTGCATATTATTGGGGCTTCTCAGCTTGGCTGGCCTACTATATCAACCACCCTCTTTATACACCACCATGTAAGTCAGCCCATGTTGCAGGCACACACACACACACACACACACACACACACACACAATCTCATGTTCTTCCTCTTTCTCTTTCCTTTGGTTTACCATTGGCTATCTCTCTTCACAGCTTATGGAGATCTGCAGGTCCACTATGCACTGGTCATGTTTGTGGTACGTACTGCTGGCAGCGCTCTGACCCAACAGAAACATGCCCAATATACAGTATCTGCATGGGGCATGACCATGAGTAATGTTTGTTTGTGATATGACTACAGTTGTGTGAGATGGGCAACTTCTCCATTCACGTGAGCCTGAATAATCTCAGAGGAGGAGAGGGTAAGAAGTTACACTTTTTTGTATTTAGTTAATGAATGTAGAGGAATATTAGGTTCACATGTGTTTTAATATACAGTTGAGCTGGACCTCTAAGGAACACACCAAGTTTTTGAGAGATCGGACCGTTGGTTAATAAGAACCAAAATCATCCACGTGTCCCCAGTAGATCATTGGCTCCAGTGCTCCATGCTAATACTTTAGCATACACTATGTTGAGTGATAGTAGGCTCCATGCTAATACTTTAGCATACACTATGTTGAGTGATAGCAGGCTCCATGCTAACACTTTAGCATACACTATGTTGAGTGATAGTAGACCACTAGCATTATCAAAAGTAATTTGGGAATTTATAGCAGCTCTAGACTTAAATGGTCAGTAATATTAAATGATATGTGGTCAGGCCGTTTTGTTTTTGTTTTTGTAGGAGGCTGGAACATCCTGTTGTGAACTACCAGGGACTGTTTTCCTTGTTTCCACAGGAAGTGAAGGTGGTGGGTGATGGGAGACTGTGTACAGCCAAAAATCACTAAGCAGCGGATGAATACGTGGTTGCTCACCTGAATTAGATCTAAAAATAAACCTGGCTACATCAGCTATGTTGAGTTAATATTTCATTTTAACATTTTTAAAATGTATGAATCCACAGGCCACATAGTAAAAAAACACAACTTTTTATTACTAAAGGTCTTCTCACTTTTGAGCTAATGCTAGTGGCCTACTATCACTCAACATATGCTTCAGTGTTACCATAGAGCACCGGGACCAGTGATCTACCACATATGATTTTGGTTTCTATGTTCTCATCACTTAGCTGCTCAGTTGACCAATGGGGCAATCTCCTGAAAACTTTGTGTATTTGTTTAAAATGATGTTTTTTAATTGTTCCACAGGGTCAAAGGCCAGGAAGTTCCCTAGCCCAACTAAGAATCCCTTCACGTGGCTATTCTTCTTTGTGTCCTGCCCAAATTACACGTACGAGGTAACACAAAACACTTCTAATAATACTGATACTCATCAAAGAGGGGCCGGTGATAAAATAAAAGCCATGCTCGTGTCCTTTTTACCTCTCTTTTGACACATAGGTTGGAGCTTGGGTGAGCTTCTCCATCATGACACAATGTCTGCCAGGTGAGGACAGAAAGATGGGGGACCATGAGGGTGTAAAGATATGTTGAGGTCCTGGATTGGTTTAAGACATAACACTGTGTTCATGCTTCAGTATTGTAGCGATATCCAATCTGTGCACACCCAAAGTTTACTCTGCCTCTTCTTCTCTGTCCACTATATTAGAAGTCCTTGTGTGAAAGCTGTAATGACATCAAATGAAGAGGCCTCCATCTTTATGCTCCTGCTCTTTTTGATATTTATTTAACACTCGGGTTCTCTCTTCTCTGCAGTGGCAATGTACTCACTATTGGGGTTCATTCAGATGACCATCTGGGCCAAAGGGAAGCATAGAGCCTACAGCCGGGAGTTCAAGGACTATCCCAACCTCCGGATGGCCATCATCCCTCTGTTTCTCTGATAGTGGTTGAAACATGAGATATCTGATTGTATATTGGCTGGATAGCCCCCTCTGGAATATTGTGATTGTTTGAAGGTATTTTTCACCAAGGAAAGAAGCTTGCTGCTCCTGAATCCAGCTCCTCTCAAGGTCCCTTGTTACCATTGGATGAACTGGAAGGAGCAGGTATGGGAGGAGGGTATCCATCCAAATGAAGGTTTTGTGTTCACGTGTGAGGTAAATTCATGGGAACTCATGGAATTGATTACAATTTATGTTGGTTGAACGCAGTTTCTGCCCTGTGTTTTGAATTGGTATTATGATGAGTACTAATGAGATTAGTCGATGCTTTCATTGCTGCCATATTCAGAGTTTGCTATATGTTAAGATTGATTAAACTTAGTCATTGTATTCTTTAAAAACTATCATTATTAGGGATATCTTGATGTTTGTCTTCTTCATCAGGCACTTATCACAATGTGGGGAAGATGTTACTATATTGGCTCTTGACTGGAAAATGGCATTAGCATTAGCACTTTTAGTATTCCCTATTCAAACCAATGGGTACTGCTCACTTTATTCACTGAAAGCAATAGGTGCTACAAGCTGCAAGCCTACAGCACTAAACACTTTTCATAATCACAAGAAAGTGCCTGATGAAGAAAACTAACAGACTAAAATTCACAATGTCATGGCTTCCATTTAGAAGTGCAACTTCATCGTCAAGTTCTCAGGAAGAAAACTGATAAAGCTGATAAAGACATTTAAAGTGTGCTAATGTGAACTCCTCAGCTGTAGGTCTTTATGTAGAAGTCTGACTTCTGGCACTAATGTGTTAGAGGACTTATTAAGTAGTTGGTGCTATGGCTGTGGAGCCCTAATCTCAGGTGTTATCTAACCAAACTTTTGTATCAAACTGTATGTAACAAATCTCAAGCAATTTTGGTTCAAATCAAAGCCAAACACATTTCTTAAAAAGATCCACGTTTTAAGGAAAAATGTACCTTTATTTGAAATGATGCTCCTCAGAAAAATCAGTTTTCTGACATTCTCTTCCTCTAATGACACCAAGGTATTGGTGGTCATATGATCCATATGCATACAACTTAGCAAAATTGAATAAAGCGCAAAGTTTGAACAATACATCAATGGCTTACAAAATCACATGGTTATTGAAGTGAATTCCATAGCAGCAAAAGCATTTTATATCAATATTGCACTAGCAGATTTTTTTCAATGTCAAAAATCTTGGTAAAAAAAGTGATGCCTAAATCAATGCTGCATCAATAAAGTGCTAAGTCTAAACCTTTTTGAATGCTTTTTCTTTACTAAAAAAGGCCAAAACAAAGGCTCATCTTCCTTGGCATCTGAAGCAGATAGACAGGCTCTATGCGTTTTTAACAGTTCACATGAAACTCCCATTACAAGTCTACATTTCACGTTGTTTTACATTACATGGGCCAAAGTCACAACCCTTGTCATAATTGTAACAATCACTCACTCAGGTAGGCCTCATAACTGTTCATTTCTGCTTACTGTTAACACTTGCTTTACTGCAGTTTCTGTAGCTGTGCTTCATGTAGCTTACAAGGCAAACAAGGTGAGCAGAACTCCTCCTTTGGAACAGCAGAACATACACCAGGCATGTGGATGCTCCACACTTTCCAAATTCAAACCCTGCTAACCCTGTGTACCTGACAAGCAAGTCAGACATGTCCAATACTGCTACGTGTCGAGTCATCAGTCGATGATGATGTTGAGGTTATGTTGAGGTTGAGGTTATTTGAGGAAAGTTCACTTCTGCAAACTCTTGATGGGCGTGACCTTGACGTCTCGCCGTGCCCCAGCAGCTCTCGGATGCAACACGATAGTGTCATCCTCTCTTGACTGTTGCTTGGCGAAATTCACAAACACCTGAGGGACATATAAACATCTGAATAAACCTATGCTGCCAAAATGGCTGCATTGCCCTTGAAGCCTTTGACCTACAAAAAAAACTGGTGCTAAATGCAAGACATGAAAGAATGCAGCTGATGTAGAAAAGCATATGACATATGACTTGTAAGGAGAGAGGGATATGAGATCTCAGTATTTATCATATTTATTTATCATAAACTCAGGGATGCAAATGTATAGAAATTTAAAAAAAAATAAAATCATCTGACACCACTAATATGACACAGGTCAACACTCTATTGACCTGTGTCTACCTCTCGATTCTGCTCCTTTCATCAAGTCATCAAAATCTGAAAAAGGCAAAAGGAGAAGCTGGACACCCCTGTCAGATTCCATAACTCGTTCATACAGGACTGTTGTTCTTTTCCCATTTACCTGGTCGAGAGTGGTCTGGGACACTGAGTAGTCTTCTATGTTGAGCCTGTCCTTGTTGGCCAGGACCATTTGAAAGATCCTAGCCAAGGAGGAGGAGGAGATCTCGTACTGTAGGGTGTTGTGGTGTTTCTCTCTCTGGACGCAGCCTGGGAAGGTGCTCTCCATGAAGGCCTCAGCAGGGTTCAGGTCTGGGGCACGACCACGCTTCGCTGTCCTGATCTTCATGGTCACCAAGTAGCCATCACCAAACCTGCGTTCAGACCGGTGTAAGACATGAACAGGCTTACAGGGTAACATTGGTGAATACAGGAAATGTTGAAGATGGGTAATTTCATAGTATGCCAATTGGATTTCATATTCTGGGATATTTGCTGCAATTAAATTGTGAAGAAAAAATTGCTTTTTGAAACTGTAACAGGTATAGAATTTGATTTTGATCAGCAGTCAGCAAATGATGGAATGAAGTAAAATAACTAACTTGTATTTAAGATGCTGAATGGTACCCAGACACTTGAAGGATCCATTAACCATGATGGCTAAGCGGGTACACAGCGCCTCACACTCCTCCATACTGTGAAGGGGGGGGGGCAACATGGTTAGAACAAAGATGTGCACTCACAAGCCTGCGTGCACACACACACACACACACACACACAGATAGATGGATAGCTTGCCTGTGTGAGGTGAGGACCACCGCTCGTCCGTCCTGAATAACACTCATGATGGAGTTCCAGAGGAAGCGTTTGGAGTGGGGGTCCATGCCGGTGGTGGGCTCATCCTAACATGGCATCAGGGCAACAACATACAACAATGTATAAATGCACCTGGAAACATCTAAACTTTTATGCTGTGTACTACGTTGGAAGCATGCATGCATTGCAGAGGTTTTTTACCCCCACCAAAAACCGTGAATCAAAACCCAGCTCTCGTGTTGGCCTCACCAGCAGCACCAGGGCAGGACAGCCTATCATGGCGATGGCTGTGGAGAGTTTCCTCTTGCTACCACCGCTGTAGGTCCCAGCACTTTGGCCTGCACACTCCGACAGCCCCAGCTTCTGGATGGCCCATTCTGCAACCTGAGGAAGGAGGAGGATCTTCTTGTAACACTTCAACCTAACCGGCACCAAGCACTACGCCATCATTTTACAGTTATTACAACACCGCCGCTTACACCAGCCAGACCCAGGTTTTTGTAATATTTTTCCCAAATATTGTCATCTCACCCTGCTGATCTCATACTCTGGGACCCCTCGGAGGCGGGCATAGAGGTGCAGATGTTCCCTGCCTGTCAGAAGCTCATCTATGGCATCGAATTGGGGGCAGTAGCCCATGTTCTGGTGCACATCCAGGATGTTGGTCAAAATACTGCCAGGGAAACACAGTAGAGACAAAGATTATATACACTGTCAATATCTCTCTGCACTGCAAAGCCAACAAATAAACAAACTCCTGTATGTACTTGGTGAATAAAATGATTGATCTATACTACACTGTCTATGGGAAGCCTTTAATCTGGATTAAGTCTAATGAGATATTTTGATCAGATTCTACATAAGGAGAATTTTTTATTAATATCCTGGGATTCAGTCGAGAGTTTTAGTATCCCTAAATACAGTTTCAGAGGCTTTTCCGCCCCGCCTAGAGTAAAATTCAAGGGGAAACACTCAATACTTGCAATATTTTAGATTTCTTAGATTTCTTTTTGGCATGAAAATGGTCTGATTTAAAGATATTGATTTCTGACACAAAACATCGACTTCATCACCTGTGGCCCGTGACCGAGGCCTCCCCCGAGCTGACGTCAATGTCTCCGGTCAACATCTTGAAGGTGGTGGTCTTCCCTGCTCCGTTCACCCCCAACAGACCGAAGCACTGCAGAGGGCGGGGGGCGAGACAGAGGACGAATAAAGCGGCGAGTTTTTGTTTCCTCTCGGGGGTGAACAGTGTGGCTGTCTAATCACACCTACCTCTCCAGGTGACACGCCAACACAGATTCTGTCCACTGCAGGGATCGTCCTCCCAACGTACGTCTGGGGAGGGAGGACGGGGACGAGTGAGAGAGAGAGAGAGAGAGAGAGAGATGGAAGTTGTTGTAACTAGTAGTGAAGAAATAAGACAAACCTTCTTACATTCAAAATAATATGAAAACCTGTCAAATGAACATTTCAAATATATTTATTGTGTTCCACACAATATGCAAAATATGTGTTAACATGTCACAACTTTTCCATTAATAATGGAAAAAAGATGCTTAATGTCGATAGATATCGATAAATATAATGATCGATTACTATATTATTGATCCATTCTCACATAAGCTATAAGTACTTTTGTATTTCATGCAAATAAAGCACCTTTGAATTTAATTTAATTTAATTTAATTTAATTGAGAGACAACTGATCAAGCTAATGAGCAATGTCATCAATGTCAAATATAATGAGGAAAGTTTTGTTCCAAAACAAGGCAGCTACTATTACACCTGTACTTACTAACATTAAATTAAAGCACATAATGGATTACTATTAAAGTTGTGAGTTAAGACCTTTGCTTAATAATAAAATAGTAATATTATTCTTTTTTTGAACATTAATTGTTGAATTTCAGTGAATATTTTGTTCATTGTCCATATATTACATAGTATATAGTCCAATGGGATGAAAAGCGCCTCACCTTGGACAGGTCTCGTATGCGTAAGATATCATTGGTCTTGCCTCCCTTGTAGATGTGCTGTCTCTCCTGGGCCACATCGCTATCCTCCTCCAAGATAGGAGGCTTTACACAGTCTGACATCCTGTCAAGGGGAAAGCAGAGAAACAACCAAAAGACCAACCAGCCAATCACCAATCAATCAACCAATCACATGAAGCTTGAGATCTAGTTCTGGAATAAATCCTTTTTTTACTCAAATTCACACCGGTAGGTATTAAAACAGAGCAAACACAATATGGGTGAGATTAGATAAATTGGTTACAAGAAGGGTAGTCCTAGATTTAATGGATGACACTTTTACCCAAGCCTGATGGGACCCAGTGAGTTCAGACTGGTAAGACTGGATTTCTCACTTAGGTTTAACAACAGTACAAAGTACAGTACAGTAAAGATACCCCGAAAGCATCTGAGGAAGAGTGAGGGCCCAGGTCAGGTCCTGGTTTCGAGCTCTACTACACTGACCAGTGATCCATGAAGAAGCGGTACTGGATGAGGGTGTTGAGGATGAAATAGACAAATCCCTCGGCAGCCATGCAGACCAGGTTCTTCCCAATGAAGTCCCAGCTGTACGGGTCTGGACTGTAGTCCTCACCTGGGGCAAAACGTGAACATGCATGGACGTATACACACACAAACACACACATAAACACACACACACATTTCTATTTAAGTGTCTGATTAGGCCAGCCTTATCAGTTGCTTGAGGAATGACAGATGTGTGTCTCAGATTTCTACCACAGTCAGTTGAACCTTTGGGAGCAGAACATGAGATCAACGTTCAGCTGAGAGTTGGAGGCTGTGGGGCTGCTGGAGGCATTTTGCTCCTCGGCCTGTCAGGGAATGGCTAGGATACGTGTGTGTGTGTGTGTGTGTGTGTGTGTGTGTGTGTGTGTGTGTGTTAAATGGATCAAATGTCAAATGGTATTAGCCAACCATTTTGTTTTGTTTTGCATATGTTTTGCGGGGGGTTTGCCACGTAGAGCGACGAGAGGTTCAACGTTCTGGGTTTCCAAAGGACAATACACATAGATTTTTATTGAAGTTGCCAATAGCCGATACATTGATATATTGTGAAATGTATTCTTTGCAGGATGAAAAGGCCTCTGAAATAGCAGTGAGACCATAGGACACTAAAACTATAATAATAATAATAATAATAATAATATATTTATGCAAACTTCAATAATAATAAATAATAATAATAATAATAAAATAATACATTTAATAATAAATATGTAATATGAAACTGCATCATATCCATCATATCAGAGATGGACGCCACTGACTGGCCGATATATTGGTCTAACCCTGAGAACCAGAAAGTTTAGACTATTTGAAACTTTAGTAATGTAGTATATTTTTCTTTGATTGACTATTGATTGAACTATTTTATCTGAATCATCTGAAGTGTCCTGCTGTAGTAAACCCCACCTACTGTACTTTGCTTCAAACAGTATAAATCAAATGCTAAGAATTAGTTGCAAACATGAACAGGTCTATTTCATTCAAATGTGTGTGTGTGTGTGTGTGTGCATGCATGTGTGTGTGTGTGTCTTCTAATTACCAAAGCGTGCGTAGACGTCAGTCACAGCCTGGTTCATGGCCATGTCTATGAGGCCTCGGCCCAGGCAGTAATGGGGGAAGACGAGCAGCAGGGTCTTTAACAGCCGGTTGCACTGGTACAGCGCCTGGAGAGAGACGGGTGGAGACGGACCAGATGAGATGTCAGGCTGGTGAGCAGTGTGATCAGGTAGGTTACTCTCTCAGTCTCCAGTCAAACAGCACAGAAGTTAACAGTTTCTTTGCAATTCTTTTGAGGCGGACAAATTATATGTTAAGAAATGCAATCAGCTCTTCTCAAGATGTCCCTCGACTCAGTTTCCCTACAGGGATCAATAAAGTTTCATACCTTACACATATCTTTTTATCTTAATACGTGATGCTTAATGCACATTTGTCTCTGAGGCTGGTCGGTACATGACCATCTTTAGAGGAGGCCCCTGGTCTTACTGTGGTGCTCTCAAACAGGTCCAGGATGAAGGTGATAGCGCTGCTGTTGATGCCGATGAAGAGGTTGATACAGGACAGAGAGACGTATGCTGTGCTGGGGACGCTGAAGACGTAGGACATGGGGTACATCATGGGCGTCACCGACCAGCTGTAATGAAGACAAAAGCGCACACACACACACACACACACACACAGAGTACAAAATATTAGTAACACTTTGCATCCAATAGCCTGACCAGGAAAATCAAGGCGAGGATTATGAGCCCTTATCAACTTCCCCTATGAAACCACCTCAGTGGTGAAGGGGCATCGACCACCGAGACATGGACTGTGCAAAAGTGGGTGCAACTCAGTATTAGGACGGTGGTCTCAATATTTTGTACATTGATTGTATGTAATATATAGGCTGTTTATGTACATTTTAGCAGCAGCAGCCAGCAGCCTCTACACCGAGGCCGGTCCCCAACACCCCGCCTCCAAATACAAATATATAAAATATTCTTTTACATATAGAAAATGGTATTTTATTTTAGCCTGTCTTGAGATTTAGCTAATCATAGAGGCACAATGTATAAAGTCATATTTTAGTGGAACTCTTTATTTTAGAGTGAAAATAAGTAAAATAATAAGTGAAAATTATAAAATCAAATATCTATATATTCCATATATAACATATGAACATATAATGTGTGAAATTACAGCATACATACAGGATGTACAGTCAAATTACTGACGTTATGACCTCAGTACTGGAAAAAACAGGCTTTCTCAACCTTATGTGTCTGGATTCACGTGTCGCTGTGGCTGGGTGTGTTGGCTGTGCAGTGAACCTGATCCATAGGGGCGTAACGACGATCTGGCGATGACAGCAGCTAGACTTAGCCTGCATGATGAAAAATGGCTGCCAAAACAGGCATCTGAAAAGCTACCCTTGCATCCTGTGTTAGGCGCAAGTCAACACCAGTCACGAAGAGCCCTCCATTCATCATAGCTATCTCGCTCTCCACCCACATGTGTATCAGAAACAGGTTTACTGCCAAATATGCTTTCACATACAAGGAATGTGTAAACTAAAATATATGAAAAGATATAAGAAATAAGAAAAATAATAATAATAACAATATAAAAATATGTGCCATATATATGTATATATATGTGTAACCCCCACAGCTGAAAGCAATACGTTATCGCCCCTTCTCCGGGGATTGTGGAAAGGCATTCTGGGAAATGTAGGAAATCACTGAAGAAGAAGTAGACCAGGCAGGTTGAGGCAGAGCGGGTACACCATAAAGGTAAATTACGACACATCATCACAAAATAACTCCTGGACTGCACCGAACATCTCAAATTGATCATGTATGGCGTATAGCAGTGTAAGGGTAAGTGTTGTTCTGCAGGGTACTAAACAGGAAACAGATCCTACCCATAGAGCATGAGCAGAGCCACAAGAGGCTGGATGTTGGCCGCTGAGGTGTAGCACTTCTTGTCAAAGAAAATGAAAATTCCCACCACCATCGCTGCACTGATGGAGTAATTCACCTGGAGAGAGAACACAGTCACATAAAATATCAGTCTACAGAAACCAAGCAACAAAAAAGCTTCTTTTCCTCATTGACACCCATGTGTTCTTAACATCATACAACATGATTTAAACACATTACAGTGGTGAAAATCAACAGATCAATGTAATATAATAGTTTTTTACACGTCAAGACATGTAAGCCCTTTATTGATAAGTATCTTCCATATTGTCCTTTAAAGATTAGATGAGTTGTGTCAGTGAGAGATGCTGCTTGACCGATTCAGTGGCATTTTAAATCTCTTCTTAAAACACATTTTTACATACTTGCTTTTATGTAATGTTGTACTTCAATTTATTTTCTTGTTTTCATGTACGTTGTTTTGGGGTTAGGGTTGGTTTATATTTTTTTGGAGATGATGATGATGATGATGATGATGATGATGAGATTTGATGAGATGAGATGAGATGAGATGAGATGAGATTTGATTTGATTTGATTTGATTTGATTTGATTTGATTTGATTTGATTTGATTTGATTTGATTTGATTTGATTTGATTTGATTTGATTTGATTTGATTTGATTTGATTTGATTTGATTTGATTTGATTTGATTTGATTTGATTTGATTTGATTTGATTTGATTTGATTTGATTTGATTTGATTTGATTTGATTTGATTTGATTTGATTTGATTACAACCCTTTGATTATTATTGATTGTTCCAAGTTCAGCAACAGGATTATTGGTACCATGTCCCAGAGGAAGTTGGCCACCCAGTAGACCAGCGGGCTGACGCCGCTGACAAACTGGAGGTGTTTGGCCTGGGTGACCCTCTCCTGGATGAGGTAGAGGACGAAGCTGGCCGGGACGAAGGACATGGCAAAGATGACGCAGATGGCCACCACTACATCCACCGACGTGCTCAGACTGGAGAAAGAGAGAGCAGAAGAACAAGAGCGTGGACAGTGAATGGACCTTTAAGGCTCTTTTAAAACATCACACTCTGGGTCAACCCTCTCATGACACTGACTCCTCCCATTTTCCTTGAGACAAACACCAGGAAATGTTTCAGAGCGTGAAATCTGATTGGACGGGGACTATGCACTGGTAACTCACACAGTGACCTCTGACAGCTGTTCTTTGGTCAGGTTCAGAGGGTGGTTGATGGCAGTGATCCCGTATTGATCCAGGTTGGCTCCTTTGGGCAGGTTTGCACGGAGGATGGCGTTGTTGGCCACGTTCATGAAAGACACCATAGCATGCCAGCCCTTATTGTTGTACCATACCTGCAAGACAGGTAATGATAGTGATACTATTACCACTACTACCTCAACTACCACTACTATTTCTACTACTATTAATAATAATAATATAGCAGTGCCAAATTACAAGTTTCACCTTATTTAAAATCTCTACTTATTTTTCTACAGTCTAGTTTTTCTATAGTTTTGGTGACATATGGCAGACTATGTACAGTCCTTTACTGGATGCTGTGTAATGTAATGGACCACACGTGAGATGAACTCTTGAGGTCTTATTGGACTTGCCTTGACGTTGTTCTCCGTCTCCATGTACCTCAGGAAAGTCCTTATGTCCTTCAGCGTTTGTTTGGAGTACTTGCCCTGCAAGCCAGACGTGAAGGGGTCATTACAAGACAAATCACTTAAGGGCAAGGTCGAAAAACAAGGCAAGGGCATGTACAGACTTATAAACACACACACACACATACACAAAGAGAGTTAAATTGTAAAACCATACCCCAGTAACGTTGAGTAGTCGTCCCATCTGAGCCGCTATATCCTGGATGGTCTTAGGTGCCACCTCTAACAGAGGAAGCTGTCCTCCCACTGATATGCCTCCATACCTGGACACCACAGAGGAAACGCTGCTGGCATCTACAAGCTTCACTGACCAAAACTGTACTAACCCATTACAACCACCGGAGGGACTATTGCACCATTACACATAATAAGACATGACTACTGACAGATTTTCTTCTTGCACATAATTTCTACTTCATGTATGATATGAATCTCTGCAAGTATTTGAATCTAAATGCAATCGGATAGTGAAGCAGCTGAATACACATTAGAAATTACCTTTGTTCATTCACCCAGTACTTGCTCTTCAAGCTGCAAGGAGTAGGGATCAGAAGCACAACAAATTAGGTGTCATGGGGATAGACTGTGTACTTTCTTGAAAAAGGAAAAATCCACCCTAAGCCACTTTAACACTGTTAAAAACAGCTATTAGTGATGTGCCTTGCATGTCTGGGCCCATTTTGTTGCCTGGACCTGGACCTGTGATGCCATTAACCCCGCTCTGCAGAGAATGAAATGGGAAATATAGAGGGTCTGGTGTATGAAAACTGAAACAGTCTGTGAGTCAACAGTACCAGCCTCCCATTGCAATGAGTAGCTCAGTCTGATTCACTGCATAGGCAGCTCTCATGCAAACCTCTTGCAGAGACCCAAACTGACTTGCCAAAATCACAACAACTCTAAATCAATCAAATCTACTTTAGATGAGTAGAATGTCCCAATGCTTATTACAACACATGCAGTTCACTAATTCAACTCAACATGGATTTTCAATGATGTCTTGTTACTTTCAACAATATTGCCCAGGTTAGTAGCACTGCAACACAATGGTTTAATTTTCTACCACTACCAAAACCTCGCTATTCGGATCATCTAAATGTTAGGAAATGACCATAGCATGTTCTGTTTTGATGAGAATTATTTTTTGTTTGATGTCATATTTTGATGTTTTGATATTTACCATTTTGTTTTTAAATGCAGCAAGGACTAAAATTCAACAAGGAACAAATTCAATGTTCTGATGCTAAAATAAACCTAGTATTGAAGTATTGAAGTATTGAATTGTGCATCAAGAGTTTGGCACGTTTGTGAAAATTGAGTCAAAGCAATCATAAAAAACTGTAAATGACTTGTCAACATGGATATTCTTTTGCAATGTCGTGTCTGCTAGTGATTGGTCGGTACAGCAGATACAGTACCCGGTCCTGATGAGGCTGGGGTAGGTCTTCACCAGGTAGTCAGAGACGTTCCTGCCCGTTAAGTCCATGAGAACATCTCCTGTCGACTGGATCCTCTGACGCACAAAACACATTAATCCACATTAATGATCCTCCTCTGAGGATGTACGTTCAATGCACACAGTATTGAAACGCTCTCATACACCATATTGAACTCCTGCACACACTAACTGAAATGAGAATGTTTCAATTGTTTGTATAGGAGCGTTTCAATGGTGTGTTTGAGAACATTTCAATAATGTGTGTGAGTGTGTTACAATAGTGTGTATAAGAGCGTTTCAATAGTGTATGAGTGCTTCAGTAGTGTATATGAGTATAGGGCATTTCAGTGCTGTACATGAGTGTTTTACTAGTTAGAACAAGAGGTTTCAAGAGCATATATGAGAGCAGAGCGTTTCAATAGGGTGTATGAGAGCATTTCGGTAGTGTCTATGATGTGTTTTGATAGTGAATGCTGAAGGGTTTGAGTCGTGCATGCGAGAGGGTTTCATACTATTTGAATGTCTAAAGGTAAAATGTGTGTATATGCTAGGTAAAGTTTGCATTACATCCCATGTGGCACCTCATATGTACAAGTTCACCCATGTGTTCACGTTTACATCCTACATACTGTGGACATTTCCAGGTCCACCCACCTGTGGCGGCGGCAGGCCTCCGGCTCCCTTCGGGCAGACAGGAAGCATGGTGAGCTTCTTGGGTGTGCTGCACTGGCAGTCTGGGGAGGGTCTGATGGCGCTCCACTCCGGGCTGGCCAGCATCTCTATCAGGGCAGGGTTAACCAGGGGCATCTCCCACTCTGTGGTGATGTTGTTACATGGAAAGTCTCTACCAGTGGGAGAAACGGACCGATGCAGTCAAGCAAAACAGCACAGAGGGAGTCGATGGTGGCGCAGATCAGCTAGTTGGTTAGCTAGAATACGTTTCCATGTTTTTCTTCTTGAGGCACGTTGAGACATAATGCAGCACATGTACATGCACACACACACACACACACACACACACCACAGCGCTTAACAATCATACATCATACATCAAGACCAGAACCCATCTATGTTTGTTACATTGAGGAACAAGTCTGTAAAACAAAGTGATCCATTGTGGTTTGGTTACTCACTCCAGCGGTTCATCCAGCATGCAGCGAGTCCCAAAGCCAGGCTTGTTCAGCAACACCTCACCAAAGTATCTCAACTGAGCATCCATGGGACGCTCGTTACTGCAATGGACAACAACAATAGAATACACCCAGCTAGATCACAATCAGAAAATTCAATCCAATTGATTTTAGCATTTATAGGTTTAATCTGCAGTATTGTATTGACCTCATTGGACTTGCTAAGATTCCCAGTGTCAGGTAAATGGAGGTGGGTGGTCTAGTGCCCGATGCTCACCTGAAGAAGGTGAACTGTTGCCCATACATCCAGGGGCTGAGGGTCAGGCTGGGATACTCTCCGAAAGGCGGAACGATCAGAGTAAATGTCAGTACCAGGAACACAAAGCTGGCCGGTAAAACAATCTGCCAAGACAGAGGCAAGACAGCCATTTAAAAACCTGACAAACTTTCCACTTCACACCCTGATGAAGGCCTGCGGGAGCCAAGCGGTACAGGCCGTCTGCCTCAATAAGTGGCTGTTTTATCTGCAACACCAGGGCCTTGGTATCCTTTGGAAATTCAATTCTAACCCTGACAGCCAAGGAGCGCTGACTTAGCGTGATACCTGCAGAAGCTCATTTGTCTTTGTCAACCTAACTGAACATAACTTTACGATTCACAAGGACCTCGCCTGATATAACTGATGAAAACTAGTTTTTAAATCCAGTACACAGTCAACACATCAACAAAACAAATAACAGTCGGGACAGCGGTCGGTGGTGTAGCTGTAGCAGGAGTTATCAGCTGTATTTCAGTAGCAGTGAACAGAGTGGATCCTCTTAAAATGAACGATTTTAAAACAATAGATACACCCCTTACTCGCTAACACAAGCCTTTAATTGGGTTTTCAAGGAGGCACTCGAGGTCTCCTCCTCTTAATCGTATGACGGGGCGTGACAGAATGAGAGAGACTACCAGACTGTAAAATATGTTTTTGAAACAGAAAGATAAGACGCCGGTGTTCCTCTTAAAATCAAAATGAAAACAATGTTAAATGTATGTAATTCTTATCAGTAAACGTTTTTGTGTAAAAATCACCTTGTTGCATTATTATTTTTTTGGTACATCCACTGCGGCTCCCAAAGGGCTGCATTATTGAGTTGAGACGTTGGCGACCCCTGGGTTAGGGTTGTGATTGAAAACCTTCTTTCTGATAGTCTAGGTAGTCTATAGTAGGGTAGGCTGAAATGTGCAGGCTGGACTGGGGCTGGCTACACCTGACCCACTCCTGTATTGCTTTCCGGGGGTTACAACACGGTTACCTGGGCAAAGAAGTCTTTGTGGGAGCGTGTGGCGTGATGAAACCTCTTGATCAGCAGAGCAAAGAACTGTTTGATGATCAGACACAGGCCTTTGACCTGGTAGGACCCCCTGCCTGCACTGCCTTCTGGGCTTCCACATGCTCCCTGGCCATTGGTGTGCGACGCCCCGTCTGTCTCTGGAATGCAGGGTGGAGGTCAAGTTGGACAGACGGACTGGACATGCAGGTGTGTAGATTAAAGAGGCCTGCCAGCAAGACAAGCATGTGTGGTCTTCTCTGGACAGTGATCAAAAAGCATTGTGCATATACTGGCTCTGCTCTACTAGCCTTAAGCAATACGGTCCAGCATGTCACTGCTGCCCCACTGATAGCATCAAAATGTAGATTCTATGGTCCAGTTGTCACTAGTCAATAAGCTCAAGCTCAAGCTTTCTGCATGTTGCTGTTGTTGGGCAAAAAACTATTTATTTACTTCTGCACAAAGTAAATAAAGAGTAATAAAGAGTAAATAAAACAATGTTTATTTTCTCATGTAGTTTGACTAGAAGTGCCCAAACATCATGAAACGCTTCAGTTTCAATTCAATTCAAGTAAGAAAAGGATAAATTGCCAAAAATTGCAATCAAAAATGTGGTTTTTTTCCCACAACAGCAGCGACTGTCCAGAGCTGTAACCTGAAAGCCTCGGTCACCTTTTGGTGGTTCCACATAAATTGCCACTCTGTTGTTTCCAAAGACACTGGCACGAGAAATCTGCTGCAGCGTTCTCTGGTCTGAGAGAGTTAGACAGCGGGATACAGAGGACACAACACACATGATGAAGGGTGGAGGGAGAAGAGAGGGCTAGGACTGATACCACGAGACATCTAGGCAGTAGAAGAGTTAAAGGAAAGTAAAAGAACGTGTCTTGGTTTGGTTTTCGTTATTTACCTTGCGTACATTTCTGGTTGGTTGCGTTCCCGTCAGCAGTGACTTTCAGGAAAATCTACAAGAGAAAGAGACGGCTTTGTTGTCAGGAGATAGACGGATGCTCCTGCTGATACTCTGGAGGAATGGAAGAACTTGACTTGTAAGACAAGAAGTGACTGTGTGACAGACTGGGGTGAGAGTCAGTAGACTCAAGAAGCGACTGTGTGACAGACTGGGGTGAGAGTCAGTAGACTCATAGACTCGTAGACTCGTCAGAGTCACCAGGTCTACGCCTCACTGTCTCGTATTTTCAACACCAGGAACCACGATGGAAATACGTTTTCTCTTATCCTCGATAACAAAAACATGTAATCATTTAATATATGTTTTACTACTACTACTACTACTAATACTACTACAACTACTACTATTACTACTACTACTACTACTACTACTGTACCATTACTACTTTTACTACTACAACTACAACCACTAATATTACAACTACTGTTACTTCTATTACTATGACTACTTCTACTACTATTACTACTACTGTTACTGCTAATATTACTACTACTACTACTACTACTGCTGCTACTGTTACTACTACTGCTAATACTACTAGGACTACTACAACTACAACCACTAATATTACAACTACTGCTACTACTATTTCTACTACTACTTCTACTACTACTACTACTATTACTACTACTGTTACTGCGACTACTACTACTACTACTACTACTACTGCTACTACTACTGCTACTACTGCTACCACTGATACTATTGCTACTGTTAATACTTCATCTTTCCCACCCACCTCCTCCAGTGAGGTATCGGACACACCAAAGCTGCTGAGGCCGATGTCCGTCAGGGTTTCCTCCAGCTCCCTGAAGAGACTGGCGTAGGCCCTGGGCTGGAAGTCCCGGTTGGGCAGCAGGTAGGTCAGCTCCTGGCCGATGGCCTCGATGAGACGGGCCTCTGGCACGTAATGGTGGACCAGGGCTGCGATTCTCTCCACGTTACCTGGAGATGAGCAATGAAGGATGCTTTTGTCTCGTCTCATCTCCCATCACATCCTGACTGCCATTTTAGACCTTCTCATCCCCCCCCCCCTCTCTCCTCTGCTCTTTTGGAGTGAAAATAAAGCATGTGAAAAGTTAAAGTAAGATAAAATATGATGAGATGAAACTTTAAGGATCTCTTTTGGGAAATAAATAGAATCTAATATAGCAAATAGCAAATAAAAATAGAAAAAGTATGGATTACAGCATTAAGAGGGATATGCAGAGTAACAGCAGGAGTAGCGGCAGAACGTAATGAAGAATACGTACCATATGAGAATATAGCAAAACTATGAAACATGTACAATATGAAATAAGTGACAGATTATAAAAATGTCAAAGTACTGTATGTGACCATTGAGCCCCCGGAGGAGTGCTGCTGTAAGCTTACCATCCATCTGTCTGTCCGAGGCCGGGCTCTCCTCCTGGCCCTCTTTAAACTTTGAACACTTGGAACATTTGCAGGAGCAGTCGTCTGTACAGTCACAGCTGGCCTGCAGGACAACCAACAACCAGGAGCTAGCGGTTATCTCTCCAGCTCAGAGCCCAGCATGCTCACAAACAGCTGCACGAATGCCAGAAAGGGCATAGCAGATATTTGGGCCCAAGTCAATGACAAATCTCTTGATATTTGATATATTTAACAAAAGAACCATGTCTGTATTTTTTTTGTTTCGGACAATAAAATGCATGAACTCAGCGGTAAAATGCACAGTACATTATCCTTTATTTTATTTGTTTTTAAGAGGAAAAGTTTTGAAACAAGTTGCTCCCAGTAAAGAAGAAGGCAGCAAACTGTGTAAAATGTAGCTTTAATTTCTGTTTTATTTTACAGCCTATAGCTGGCGGAAGCAGGCGGGTCCTAACGTCACCACAGAGAACGTTAGCAGTTGGTTGAAAGATTTATTTTGGAGAGGAAAATGTGGATTTTCAATGATGAACAGAATTTCTTTCCAAATGCAAAAGCTTATAGTCTGACATTAGTGTATTTATCGATCGAACTAGACGTCTCAGCTGCTTTCTATGCCATTTGGAATTGAATGGGAGCAAATGAGCATAAGAGTTTTGGCAAAATTTATTTAAAATGATTGTTAATTGTGGCATAGGCATGTAAAAACTGAAAGAATTAACATTACATGGATGGAAAATGTAAAATATTAGCAAAATATCTGAATTAACCTGAACTGATTTTGATCAGATTCCACACAAATATGCATGAACATTTTTTATTATCATTATTATTATTATCCTGGTTTCAGTGCAGAGTTTTAGTGTCCTGTGGTCTAAATGCTGTTTCAGAGGCTTTTCCATCCTGTCAAGAATAAAATTGTACATGAAAGAATGAACCTTTTGTGGGGGGATTCACTGACAAGAAAATGGTCAACTTTATAGAGAATGAATCCAGCAAGAATATCGGTATCAACCTTCAAAAACTAGTATCAGTCAAACCCTGGTACACCAGACACACACAAGGCTCCACGTTCATGAGGATGCGTTTCCCACCTGGGGTGCCTCGTATTTAATGCGCCGTACAAGGGTGAGGTAGAAGCCAGCGCCGAAGCAGTTCTTGAGGAAGAGGGGGGAACCACAGCAGTAGAGGCGGCCCTGGGAGATGATGGCCACCCGGTCACTCAGCAGGTCCGCCTCGTCCATGTGGTGGGTGGACATGATCACCGTACGCCCTGCGAAGAGGACACGGAGGGAGAGAGGAGGAGGAGGAGGAGGGGATGAAGGAAGGAAGGGAGATTTAGGATTGAAGGAAGTGATAGGATAGGGATAGGAGTCCTGATTGATCCTGATTCAGAAACAACTTCCTGTTTTAGTTCAGCCAAAATCTACTGTACTGTTGCTCTGTGAAAGAATAGAGCAGGTACACAAAACTCAGCAACACAAGTGGTTCTCATAAGGCTTGATAAAGCATCATAAGAGCATTATAAGCACCTTATGAGTGGATGATTATTATAACCAGAGCATGATGTAATAAACTCAATGTGAAAACAACATAGGAGGAGGCAAACTACATCAGGGACAACTGCATGTTTTTGTATGAAAGGTGCTATACAAAGGTTTATTATTATTATATGAAATTGAACGTAATTTTCAATTTGTCATGTTTATCAGAAAAAAAATACAATTTATAAAAGTTTATCTGTACTTCTGATTGTCTTATAATCTGCTTGCACTGCAACATGATGCACTTCAACTCAGGTGTTACCAAAACTTGTCTGGCACCACAGTACTGTGAGACATTGCGGCTCTATACCCTCCTCCAGCCAGCAGGGGTCAGTCTCACCTGCACGGTATTTGAGCAGCAGGTCCCAAATGGAGCGTCTGGAGTAGGGATCCACGCCTGACGTGGGCTCGTCCAGGATCACCACCTTAGCCCCGCCAACAAACGCCATGGCTACTGACAACTTCCTCTGCATGCCTCCTGGAAAGATAAGAAGGCCATGAACTGTTGGATGCTGGTTGTGCGTGTGTGTGTGTGTGTGTGTGTGTGTGTGTGTGTGTGTGTGTGTGTGTGTGTGGGTGGGTGGATCATGGGAGATTGAACCTGGTGTCTAACCACTAGACCACCCTGCCACCCATTCATATGTGATGTATACACCAAGAATGTAGCCATTAAAGTGATAATCCATAATGTCTGTTTTGCTGCTCTCAGACAAAGAAAAGAGCGCCACCTACAGGAACTCAAACTTCCATCAACAGAAAATCCAAGGAGAAAGTGCTGGACACACTGTTTGATTGACAGGTGATCTCTGGGAAGAGGATTGGATTACCACTTTAATCTGACATCAAACATCCAGACGGACCTGAGAGGTTCTGGGTCAGTTCATGTCTCTTATGGGGCAAACCCAGGTCCTGCAGCATGTTCTCCACCTCCTCCTCAGCCTCCGGTACAGGCCTGCCCTTCAGCAGCGAGTAGAAGAGGATCTGCTCCGCTACAGTCATACTGACGTAGAGAGAAAGAGAGATAGTTAGACAGATAGTTTAGGATTTTAAGAAGCCTATCTAATATATTGTGGACTAGGAGTCATTTCAATCCATACAAAAAGAAGAACAGCGCCCTCTTCCTGTTTTCTGCTGTAAAGCAATCCAGCAGATTTCCCTCCAAATCACAATGTAAACAAGTATGGCCACAATGTAAAATGTAGAGTAGAGGCTGATGGAGGCTGACAGGCTGGTGGAGGCTGACCGGCTGGTAGTGGTGGTCTGGTTTGTTTACGGTAATTAAACTAATATTTCAAATTGAATGTGGTGATGATTTATTGATGTTGAAATGCTGCACGTAGCACCTTTAAAGACCCAAACCGCCCCTCAGCTCCCTATAATACAGATATGTAGAGGGTTACGTACTGCTGGAAGATGATGTTGTGCTGGGGACACATGCCCAGAGACAGACGGATGGTGTCCATGTCTGTCCGGATGTCCTTGCCATAAATGGTGGCTGTTCCTGAGGTGGGGGGGAACATTCCAGTCAGGATAGACCTGGGATAGAGAGACAGACAGACAGACAGACAGACAGACAGACAGACAGACGTGTTAAAACAGGGAATCTAACCTACGTATGCTTGCATGTACAGTACGTGTGCGTGTACTGTACGTGTGCACGTGTGTGACATACATGGTGGTGGTCTTCCCAGCCCCGTTGTGGCCCAGGAAGGCAGTGATCTGGCTCTCGTAGAAGCTGATGCTCAGGCCGTCCACAGGCCGGTCTGGAGGCGCCGCCGAACACCTTGACCAGGTCCCGGACACAAACCCCCTCCACCAGGTCCTGCCGGCTCGGCCTCAAAGAACAGCTGGCCTGTACACAACAACACGTTACTGTACTAGAGGGTACTGTGAGTAATACTTCACTAATACTAGTGATCCATGACATTTGTCATATAAATAAATGTCCCTTTGCTGCTCTCTCTCACTGATTGGCATAACAGTAGTAGTGATTCAACCTTCTACCAGTTCATGAAACCTTTCCATCCGCTGTTCTCAGCACCCGGTGTCAATACCCAGGTTGGTCTTTCCTGGGAAAAATCCTCTGGAGACAGGAAGTGATGCATTTTACGTTCGTCAAATGTTCTGTGACTTTCCATTCCCAGTAGATTTGCTGCTCTACTGAATTGTCCTCTGTGTGCTTTTGTGTATCCAATCCATAAATGTCAAGTGACTTCAATTGGAAGTGTAATGCTTTGATTCTCTCATATAAATCCACAGTAACAGGGACAAACAAGGGCTGGCTGTTATGGAGGCATGATAGAAACAAATACAGAATAACAACTTTTACTCAGTTTATTAAGCTTTTTGCATTAAACTGCATTAAACACATTAAAACAGTGTTTCCTGGGTATCCTGGATCCTTCCAGAACATTCCAGTAGTATGAATGAAATACACCCAGAACTGAGACATAGTTGTAGTTCAATACTCATATAAACTAGACAGTATTATTATATTTATATACGTTACATTACAGTCATGTAGTCAGATGTGAGATCAGCGGATTGGAATGCCACTTGGTGTAAAAGGGACAAAACAGTTTCCATCACTTATTAACTAAGCATGAAAGTGAAATGTTACTAGTGTGTGTGTGTGTGTGCGTATGCGTGTGCGTGTGTGTGTGTGTGTGTGTGTGTTCAGATATGCCAGCAAGTGCAAACACACGCAAGGGCATTGAGTTCCCACATACTGAATCTGATTAGAAGAGAGGGAAGCATCGGCCCGGTACACCCTGATGAAAGCCTTCTGCTGAAACGCTGGCGGTCAATAATCATCACGCCAGGTAGGAACATGTGCAACTGTCTGATGGCGTTCCTTACCATTTACTTTCTCCGTCTGGTTCCTGTGGTTCTCCTGATTCTGCTCCTCCTGGTTCTCCTTGCCCTGCCCCTGGCGTTTGTCCTGGTGTTCACATGAGGTCGGCTCCTCGGGAGTTTTCTCCTGGTTTTTCTCCTGGTTTTGGTTCTGCTCCTCCTCTCCCTGCTCCTTGTTTGCCAGGTTGTCAAAGCCTTTTTTCTCCAACTCCTGCTTCTTGTGGCCTTCAGGAGAGAACATGGATCCATTAGATAGGTTATTCTGTCTCAGCTGAGCTATAGCATAAAACATCTTTACATATAAAGATTGTTGTTCTAAAATTTGAAAAAAATACAATTTTAAACAGACTGTGCTGCTATGATAGGTAGCTTAAATCCTTGGGTGACAAAATGGCAACACTTTTATAATTTTGGCCCTTCTATGTTTTTATTTTTTAGAATGGATATTTTTAGAATGAACAAAATGGTTTATGCTTTGTATCTCTTCTTTCAATCTTTTATTGTGTCCGTTTTAATCTTTTATCTTTCTCCACTTTGAATTTGTGCACTTTTTATTAGATTGCATTTCATCTTAATGTACAAAATGTGCTATATAAATAAAGTTTGATTTGATTTGAAATGTTAAGAGCTTACCTGAAACTGGAGCCACAGTGTTGAGCCAGTAAGAGGGCAGGAAAGGGAAATAAAATGGCCGTCCAATTCCATACTGTCCTGTGATGGAGAGAAACAAAGTAATAACTGAGCTAAATGTGTAAATAAATCCAAATAATACTTGATTAGAATGATAATACAGACAGCTCTAACACCTTAAAGACATGTTGATATATGACAATCCTGTATGATTTTATATGAAATTTTTTATTTAAACTTTATACAGGGAAACATATTCTCTTTTACATAGGATCATACAATCAATAAATAATTTCCTGATTTTTATCATTCAATATGTGATATGATTACATATCGAGTAGTTTTTCATTTGGAACCAAGCTCTTCATTTCTTCCTCATAAACTGACCAGGGAAGACGTTGTCCAGGTACCAAGCCAGCAAGGCGTAGAGCAGGGTGTCCAGGCCCATCATGCAGATGGAGGTGTGGAAGGAAAACTCGTCCCCCTCCAGAGGGCTGGTCTGGATGTTGTCCCACTGCAGGCCCAGGCCCTGCTCCTCATACCGCGACAGGTACTCCGTCCCAAAGCCAAAGGCTACCTGGGACAGCAGACTCTGACGGAGGACATGGGAGGTACAGAAGATTGAATAGGCGGAGGGAACTGTTAGTAACAGGCAGATTATTATTTACATAATAGTTTACAGTACGTCACAGGAAGGCATAAAAACAAGAATAGTAAAATATATAAAGAGGATATAAAAATGGTGAACACGTTGTCCCCTACAAATGATGCAGGCACACCTTGAACTAATCCGGAACAAGATGCATCATCCCATCCCAAGTTTCATCAAAGTCAGACCAGTGGTGTCTGAGATGTCACCTGACCTATCATGTTTGACAGACAGACAGAAACAGCCTGACCCATAGTCCCCTTAAAGGCCCTTCAATCACCTTTAGTCTTGAGTCTAGACCGAGGGACGGTCAGGATCAATCACCTTTAGTCTTGAGTCTAGAACAAGGGACAGTCGAGATCAATCACCTTTAGTCTTGAGTCTAGACCGAGGGACGGTCAGGATCAATCACCTTTAGTCTTGAGTCTAGAACAGAGGGACAGTCGAGATCAATCACCTTTAGTCTTGAGTCTAGACCGAGGGACGGTCAGGATCAATCATCTTTAGTCTTGAGTCTAGACCGAGGGACGGTCAGGATCAATCATCTTTAGTCTTGAGTCTAGACCGAGGGACGGTCAGGATCAATCACCTTTAGTCTTGAGTCTAGACCGAGGGAAGGTCAGGATCAATCACCTTTAGTCTTGAGTCTAGACCGAGGGACGGTCAGGATCAATCACCTTTAGTCTTGAGTCTAGACCGAGGGAAGGTCAGGATCAATCACCTTTAGTCTTGAGTCTAGACCGAGGGAAGGTCAGGATCAATCACCTTTAGTCTTGAGTCTAGACCGAGGGACGGTCAGGATCAATCACCTTTAGTCTTGAGTCTAGACCGAGGGAAGGTCGAGGATCAATCACCTTTAGTCTTGAATCTAGACCGAGGGACGGTCAGGATCAATCACCTTTAGTTTTGAGTCTAGACCCAGGGACGGTCAGGATCAATCACCTTTAGTCTTGAGTCTAGACCGAGGGACAGTCAGAAGGGTTCTGGCTCACAGGGTACTAGGCCTGCAATGTAGCTTGGGGCCAGCCCTAGCCAAGCTAACATCAATGCTACATCTAACTGGTAATGTACATGGGACAACTGAAGTGTCTAAGATTCTGTGACAATCCTGTGCTGGAAATAAAATTGGAAACTTGTATAACATTCTTTCAGTTGAACACTCTTCCTTTTCTACCCTGGTACAGTCTTGGAGGGACATATTAAGACGTGGCACCCACCACCAGGATCTTCATGTCTTTTGTGATGTAGTCTTGCCAGGCGAAGCAGAGGATGTGGGGCAGGTAGAGGGTGAAATAGATGATGCCGCAGCAGGCTGCCGCCAGGTTGGCCTTGTTGAAGAAGACACTGAGGAGGAAGCATTGCATGATGGTAGCCGTGGTGAAGCTGAGCAGGAAGAGGAAGAGGATGAGGGGGTTGCTGTAGTTCAGCACCCTCCCTCCCTGCAGGCCAGAGACACGGAGAGACACTTGATGAAACGTTTCATGCATTTAATGATTGACTATGCAATGCAGATCTGCATAGAAATAAAAAATAAATCATTTAAATACATGATTTTCAATAATCTGGGTGGGGGAAATGTAATTCCCCAACAACTGTGGTGTGAGTGCCTTTAAGCAAGGTACTACTCCCCCAAGGCATTGCTGTAAACAGAAATGCCTTCTTGGTCAAGTTTCTCCGTGGAAAAAAGAGTTAAAAACATTTGTCCACTCTCAGTAAAATTAGTGTTTGGCAGAAAGCTTCCAGTAGAGGTCACAGCAGCACATCTAAACATGCTGGCTGAACAACTGGCAATTTGAGAACAAATGAGGTTTAGGAGTGTTAATCATTGACAGGCCCATTCCTGTACAGTGGTTGATAGACTTCCCATGATGTCATGCTATTTACAGTCCCTTCATGAATGATTTCTAAGCATACAATGAGTCCACTGTCACCCCTTTATTAATCACAGGAAGATGCTCACTGTGAAAAGGGGAGATATCCAGATTTGCTATCCATACCATATATGGGTAGCAAAGGAACTAAGAGGATCATCAGATGCTTTTTGGTAAATTCTTCTTTACCATGATGATGGTGGTGAGGAGGACGGTGCTGGTGGCCATCATGAGGAAGCTGTCGATGAACCAGGTGGACCAGATGACACCGTTGGTGACCCCCATGGCCTTCAGGGTCTCTTTCAGACGCAGCTCCTTCTCCAGAACAATACTCTTGACTATCATGGACACCGAGTAGACCCAGGCTAGCACCATGAATATGGGGAAACAGCGGTTGAGGGTCAGCATGAAGCTGGGTAGAGAAAGAAAGAGTGGGAGGAGATGGAGGAGAAACAGCGGACAGCGAAGTAAGAAATAGCGATTAACGCGGGGAACCAGGATTGCATCATCGTTGTCGGCATCTTCCTCTGGGGGAAGGACATCAGGTACACTACCAGAGAAATATTACCTCAATCTAAGTAGTGTAAGGCTAAATCACGAGGCCTCTGAAAATAAAAAGCTAAAAAATTAAATCTGTGAAAATGCAACAACCCTGGTTTCACTCATGTAACACTAGGTCAAACCAACTGCCAACTGCATAATATAAAGAGAGTAGTGGTGCGTACATATGCTAGGTACCCTGCAACATGAGAGAGTGTGTGTGATTGTCTGTGTGCCACTCACAGATCATCCACATAACAGGGGTAGGGCATCTGCTGTAGGTATACGCCCAGTGGCCACTCCTTGCCTGTATGAGTTTTGATGACCCCATGCTCTATTATATCCTGGAGGTAAGCAAAGCCGCCCCACACATAGCGGAGGTCATCCATAGGGTCAGCTCTAGGGCCGGGGTCCCAGTACCTGAGCAACACACACATCGATTTTTAGACCAACAAATTTAAACTCCAGAATTTATCATCATTGTTCATTTTACTCTTGAGTTTGCTTCTGACCTGTCTTTGATCTTATTGGTGCGTTCCACTATATCAATATCCATGCGGATCTTGAATTTAACATGAGGCGGGACCTTGGTGGTCCAGGGGAACATGTCCACGAAGACCAGGCCTGCCCAGAACTTGCTCTCCCCCAACAGGTCCAAGGCCCAGTGGGTGACAGTGTCCTCGTCAGGCAGGCCCACAAACTTATCCAGGATCAGACACTGAGTAGAGAATAACAGGCAACAGAAGGGGGGGGGGCATATCAATTTCTGCTGAGTGATGTGATTAGATGTGTTATTAGTGTTAGTGTTATTCAGAAATAACCAATCAGCCAATCAGAACTAAAAGCTGTGTAATAATTACAATTAGCAAATTAGCATTAGCTAAATGACAGGTCCGTTTTTTTAACCTGAGGTCTGATAAGGCCACTGTTGGCTCAGGTTTCCACCACAAAGCCAAAGAGTTCTGCAGCCAGACTCTCATTGGCTGTGACACCTCAGCAGTGGCCTCCTATTCCCTACAAAGCGTGTTTGATATAGCCGGCTAATGCAAGCAGAGAGGGCCTGGACCCAATAGGAGAGTAACCATTAAAAAACAACTATTTACCCCTCACATCCCATGCATGCATATGCCCCGCCCACCCCCCTACACACACACACACACACACACACACACCTTGCCATGCACACTCACACATGCATATGCATACATGCACTGACATAATAGACAAACGCAAACACAATATATACTCAACATGCATAACAAGTGATCCAAATTTCATACACCATCCCTTAATTTGCCCAAGCATTCACCAACAACACCACCGTCCCACTGTGTGGCGTGATATGCATGCATGCCACCAACGTGCAGTGAACCAGCCATCAAGCCCACAGTCATTGTTGCTGCTTTATAAAGGAGGGTGGCTGGAGTGACAGCTGTAGCTAATCGGCCTCAATCGTTCCCACTCTCCCTGTCACACTCAAGTGCTGTAAGCTTCAACTCAAACAAAGACAAAGAGCGCCAACCATCCAGCCAGCCGTGCCCCCAGGTGCCCCCCATGTCAGCCCCCAGGGCGATAGGCCTCTCATCCCGATTAGCATCCGCGAGGTAAGGGGTGAATTTAACTGCGTTCCAAATGCTTTGGCCCACTAATGTGGAGCGCCCTCAGGCAGAGCGAGAGGAGAGAAGGTCCAGGGTGTTATTTTTTTACCGTCCACTCCATCAGCAGTAAACAAAAGAGACTTGACAGCTAGTTTGTTGCTCAAGCTCTCGCCCACCTGGGTAGATTTCTATGTCTTTAGACAGGGGACAAATTAGAGAGCCCAGAGACCGCTTATCTAAATGCTCACATCACGTCAAGAGTGGTATTGAGCACGCAGTGATTTGGCAACCAGTTTAAATGTATTGAAATCAACAAACGAATCCTGTGCTCAACTGGATTATTTCATGAATAGGCCTGTCCAGGAGAGACCTTGACATTTCAAGTGGAATGAAATGTGCAAAAACAGTCGGCATTCTCATTCTGAAAGTCCAATGGGAGGAAAAGTTCAAAAATGTTGCCAAAAAAAATATATCCTAACCTTGAAAAAGCTAAAAATACAAAACCACGGCAAACAAATGATGCAGTCAGTCCCCCTCTGGGCCAATCAGTTACAAATCTGTCACCTTATTTTAACCTGTAATTTTAAAAGGTTCCTCTTGGGCTAGTCGGTGTCTGGAACACAGTGGTGAGATGAATTGTTTCTCCAAGTTTAATCAAAATCTGATCAGCGTGATGCTCTTAAACGAGCAAATGGAAAAGACCTATCCATAGCTCGCCCCTCTTATTTCACCGTGGGGGGTTACAAGATGAAGGAAACGCTCCATGAGTAAACGCTGAAATGTGTGGAAAAACTATACTGGACACTCAAAACCTACAACAATGCCTTGTGTGCAACGGCCACTCACATCGCCATATCGGTTGAGCATCCGCATGACCTGGTCAGTAAGGTTGAAGATGTTTCGCCAGTCAAAGTCGGCCATGTCTGCAGAGCGGTTCTCAGGCAGGCCGTTGTACAGGAAGTTCAGGATGTGTTTGGAGGAGAACGGCGCCTCCTCCAAACTTCTGTCAATGAAATCCATCACCGTCGGGTTGAGGATGGTGTCCTGAAATAAAAGGGAATAGGGGAGTAGACTTTCTTTAACCTAGAGAGAAAGGCAGAGAAACAGTAGCACAGTCCTGAAGCGATCAAGCTAATCAAAGCAATTCCAAATGGATTCATCTAACATGGTCATAGCAAATGTCCTTAAACTCACTACAACCATCTGTTAAATGACATGACACATTCCACGACAACACTGATGAAACAACAGAGAGGCAAATGAAAGAAGATGAAAAGGAGCGTGGAGCCTACTATCACTCAACACAGTGTATGCTAAAGTGTTAGCATGGAGCCTACTATCACTCAACACAGTGTATGCTAAAATGTTAGCATGGAGCACAGGAGCCAATGATCTACCGGGGACACGTGGATGATTTTAGTGTCTATGTTCTCATGACTTTACAGGTAAGTTGACCTGTGGGCAAATCTTCCAAAACCTGGTGTGTCACTTCCAGTCATTCATGAATTCATTTAACCACTGATCGTGTTGTCCTACCCGGATCATGTTGATTTGGACTCCATCTTGGAAGAAAGCCCAGAGCTGAGGAGCCACCTCCTCCCAGGCCCTCCCCATGTTCCTCAACCTCTCCAGCTCCTCAAATGTAGTGTTGGCCTGGAGGACAGACGGGGGTAGCCGGGGGAGGGGGGGTAGGATCGGTAGGACAATATTGTCATATTCTCACACATTCCCACATCTAGGTGCACGCAAACACACACACACACACACACACACACACACACACACACAGTTACACAAACACATGCACATATACAAACTCACACAGAGGAACAAGACTCACATTGTGGCAAAAACACCATGCATGCATACGCACATGCACGAACACACACACACACACACACACACACACATGCACGCACACACCAAAACACACACAGGCAAACAGTGTCACAGTACTCCTAATCTCCTGCTACATACCATTCCCACATTAAAGTCGCTGTGAAAACAGGCTTTGCAAAGACAACACACACATTCTTACACAAAGAATTCCCGCGGGCCGGTTCAGATAAAAACTTGTTTGCTCCAAACACAACAAACTGTCAAATATTTACTGCACGCTTATCGTTACAATCCTGTACATGTGTGTGTGCACAGTGCTTTGTGTGGCACACACCAAAGGCTGGCTATTGCTGTCATGCTACAGTCATGTGCAGTGGGGGATGAAAGCGTTGAAAAGTACACCCAATTAAACGCCTTCCTCTTGTGTGTCTGCGTTTGGGTGACAATAGGTACAATGGCGCCGGGGGGACAATGGAGGCCGTTGGTGACAACTGGCCGAACGCATTCAGCCTGACCAGTGAATCCCAGTCAGGTTCCCACAAGTGAGCGCTTCCTCATTTCCCCAGGCCAAACCAGAGGTGAGGGGTGGGGCGGGGTGGGGGGATGGGTGGGGGTGAGGGTGAGGGTGTTTTCCCGGGGAGAGCCAACCAGCGTGCCTCCCCTCTTCCCTCACCCCTCTCCTTCACCTTTACCGTCCAGACCGAAAGTACACGAATCCAATCCAGATGTCTGTATGGTGCATTTGGTTCGCATGTACAGTTCAATGCCCCGAACATTTTGTTTTTATTAGTAGATTTTTTATTGTGGATTATTAAGGCACAGAGCACACAAAACCAAAAAAAACATTTCTTAAGACTAACGCAGCACATCACCTCTCACTGTCGCCACAACAATACACAGCAAGACAGGTCATACCATGAATCAATGAATCACTTATTGCCCTGAGGCACACCACCCTACGTAAGAGGGTGAATCAGCTGTGGTGGCCATTGGGTTTCCCAAAGGTACGATGATGATGTAATTGTTCTTGGTTCTCTTAACATTTGCTGGTAATGCAGGGAGGATAACAGCCCCAAGCTATCTCTCTGGCTACGTCAGCTATATTAGTGAGGGTCATGACTACAACACCCGTTCCAGTATTGCCAACCTAAAAACATTGCGTTACAAAACTAAGGCAGGTAAGAATACTTTTCAAAACACCGGTGCAGAAGAATGAAACAAGCTGCCAAATGAAATAAAAGGGATTCAGGTGGAGAGTAGGTTCAAGAAAAAGGTGAAACTTTGGCTTATAAGTCAAGTTAATTAATATTTTGTTTAATTAATAAGCCATCAAGGGAAATAACTGCTGCTTTTATTTAGGTATTTATTAATTACGTGATTGATTGTTGTTGTATGTGATGTATTTACTATGTGTTAATGGAGTGCTGATAGGCATTTGGATCATGTGTGACTTTTTCTGCTCGCTGCTATATAGCCACCATATAGAGGACCCTTTTTTGTGTTATCCTCAGCAATTTATGATGTGCATGGATGTGTTGGCATGTGTTTAAGAGTATGTGAGTTCGTGTTGTGTGTATCTGTTGTTTTCTTTTTTTCTTTTTTTAAATTGTCAAATAAAACTAACTAACTAACTAATAAATACCAATTTTTGCAATGGCCCCAATTCTGAAAATGTTCAGGGCACATCTGAGTGATTTGGCCTCTTTCTAGCATTTTCCGTCTGCTGAGGCTTCCACGTCCCTCCAGGGTTTTATTGACAGTGACAGAATGCAGCGGTTGGATAGCAATGTATGTTTCATGGCACGATGCTACGCTAGCTGGTCCTCATGAAGTGGTTCATGATAGAGCCGAGGGCACAAAAACAAAGAGCCTTGAGAGTGAGAGGAGGCCATGCTTCAGGTCTTGTAAAGTAATATATTAACCCCTTAGTCATTCCTTTGTCAACGCAATTAAGATCCCAATCTGAAGGAAGTGGAAAACAAAGAGGGCATTAAGGGTCGAGGAGGAGGAAACCTGTGTGTGTGTGTGTGTTCATGCTTGTCTTTATGGATAGGCTCTCATGCTTACATAACACTGACAAAGCCACGGTGCCAGTAGACTGTGTGGTAGTCACTACAGCCGATTCCATTGCAACCAACCCATCCATGACACAGCATCACTGTGGGAGGACGGACGTCATACTCGCTTTTGAAACATCACTTCTGCTATTGAATTACCACAAAAATAAATAAGACTAAATGTTTCTAAACAACTTTCTTTTGGGGCTACATGGAGAAATCACAAGTCACAACACTGAAAACAAATCCATGTGATTGCTTTGATGGGTGAGAGAGTCTGTAGAGAAAGTGAAGAAGATGGATGATATGAAGTTAATCACTGAAGTGGAAAACTTTATGACCTTTAGCATTGTTTCTATAAAGACAACAAGATAAGCCGTGGCTGTTTGCTGCACAATGTAAGTGCAGCCTATTTTAACAGGACATTTCAACTCTGTGTAGAGCATTTTTTTGGGTGGATTTTTGAGAGTTTGAACCCGACAGCGGCCACCTATCCTTGAAAATGCATGGAGCCACAGTACTGTGATGTCCTGTGGCTCCATGCATCCATCACATGTCAGACGTTGCTTACATTTCGTATGATCTGCCTGACGGCGGGCGAGTCGGGGGCGTACAGGATCTGTCCCATCAGCATGGGCTTGATGGAGCTCCACACAATCCTGGTGGTGGGGTTGGACTCCAGTTCCCTCATCAGGTCGTTGCAGAATAGAGCTGGTGGAGGGAGGAGGAGGGGGGGGGCACAAGAGGGTAACTGTCCATAGTATGTCTTGCATTGCCCATTTACATTGTGAATGCCACCAAAGCATTGAGTCTTCACTCACTTCCTGTGGGCAGAGAAGAGTCCATACCCAACACTAGAATTGAATTTGGGCAAATCTACAGCGTCTCAATTAGTGGGGATGCTCTTCTCTGCTGCAGCCCACGATGTGATTTAGGCTGATAAGACGGTGGACTTTTACAAATTCTTTCAACAGTAAGGGGGGGGTAGTAATAATAATATCAACAACAACCACAACCATGTCTTTAAGATCTATAGTATGGCTTTGCGGTCAGTTCCTTCTCCTACTCCGATTGGGCCCCATGTGAACCGATCTACTCACTGGTGCTGTTGTCGTAGGAGCCCTGGCCCTGCGCCCTGCTGCTGTTGATGCCCAGGAAGGCCTTGTAGTTATTGTCCTCGTACCAGTTGTAGGAGGCGACCCGCGAGGACGCCCCCCCGCTGTAGCCACATACCAGGCTGGAGGCGGCGGCCATCAGCTGCCCGGAGGACAGACTGTCCTGGAAGAGAGGAGTCAGGACCTGGAGGAGCTCCCTGGAACTACTCCTCTGGGAGAACTGTGGAGGGGAGAGGAGACGCGACATGACAGGATGAAGCGAGTGATCCCTGTGTGGAAATCAGGTTGTTGCAGCAGCAAAATAATAATAGGATACAGCAAGGAAGGTATAAATAAGAACATAGCAAATGGGGCATATTAGGCATTTAAAAAAAAGAAAATCCCACATGTCAAGAACGTGAGTGGACACGTGTGAATGAAAGTCACAGCATTATGAGGATACGCAACAGTGGCAGAACAAACCAAGACAAAGACATATTTTCTACACCTTCTGAGCCAAAGCAGATTTCCTTTTCCTTATTTTGCTTGTTTGCATCTATCGGTATTAGAGAAGGGCAGCTGATGTAGGGACCTCTGAACCTTTATGGAGGTGCACATGCAAAAGTGAAAAAAAAAGTTAATCAAATGGAAATATCACGTCAGGAAAAAAAAAAACGTATTTTTGTCTTGGATGGGTGTGCTCTGGTGGATGGGGGGGCGGGGGGGGGGTAGTGGGATTGACGAAATGAAAGTGGTTTCACGTCTTCTGTCGCCAGAGACAAAGAGTCCCGCCAACAGGATGTCAGGATGTCACCTCAACAGAATGTCCCTTGGAAACATCCACAACAAACATACGGTATATTCATACACACACACACACACACACACACACACACACACACCATTTAATCACCACTAGGGTTTCACCTCTCCATAACCTGTGTGTGGAGGCTTCACCTGCTCTGCAGCCTCAGGGTTGCCTCCATAGGGATGGCCCCATGATGTATCTGTTTTTGGAGGCTGGATTTAGCCTTCCTCGTACGCACTACATGACATCCCCCGCTGTCTGTGTTTGCGTAAAAACTCAGGCGACAGGAAGCGACTGTTTCCTGAGAGCTAAAAATACCAGGCAGTGAACTTTTGAATGGAGGTGGATTGGAGCTGGATGGGCGGAGTCGTACCTCTAGCAGTTTCTCTGACACCGCAGAGACAACCCGCACCCAGAAGTGAATGTCAACGCCGTCAGAGTGATTGTCCAGCACACCGGGAAGCTGGGAAGAAACACAAACAATTAAATTCATTTTTAATGCTTTTCTACCCTGTTGGACAGCATTGCCGCATCCCTGTTGCTACCCTGCATCTCAGAATTACAGGAGTTATGTGTAGCATCTTGTGTTTCTCAAACTTTAGACTACATTTCCCATAAACCCCATTGCTTCCTGTTGCAAAGAGGGTCTTACCACTTGTCCCCCCTTTCTGGCGTCGTTCATTTTGTTTTGAAGAGCCAATAACAGCCCTTGATAACAGCCAATATGCTTTCTGACTAGATAGGCTAACATGAAGTTGAAACTATGCAGTTAGAATAGAGGAGCTGGAATAAAGTTGTATTTTACATTGTTTTGTGCCGTAAAGCAATCCAGCAGATTTCCCTCCAAATCCGACTTGGTGGCCACAATGTAAAATGTATTTTTTAGTAGTAATTGTACTAATGTCTCAAAATGAATGTAGTAATGTAGTAGTAGATACATAGAGCACCTTTAAGAAAAACAGCTTTATTGTTAGACATTTTCATTAACACAGAGGAAATGAGGTAATGAAATCCGCTGTGACGTGAACATGTTTTAGTGGACCGCTTAGAAACCCCACAAAAAAACTGCCCTCATCACTCATTTCTTATGTGTTTCCCGCGCAGCAGGGGCCCTGAATCTGCTGAGCGCTGCTCGGTAGCTGCACACAGCCCACATCCTGAACATGCAGCAGCTCAAGTGACAGTTTCTCCCAAGGAACTGCTGTTTTTGTCTGACCAGCTCACAACACAATGGGCTAAAGGTCCAGGAAGCAGCAGGGGGCCAAGTCACTGAGCAGCCAGAGGAGACATCCTTCCTCCCGGACATTCCTCCCTATCTCTGATCTGAGAGCGTTGCAGCAGAGAGGTGCAATGTGGGTTTTAATACAGGCTTTTGAAGACCAGTAGTGATACTGATATTTTTGGATTGAAGCTGCTGATAGCTTTTGTGTGTCTTCAGTCCTAAATTGTATTCCTCTTAGGGTGGAGAAGCCTCTGGAGCAGGATTTAGACCATGGGACAATAAAACTCTCCATTGAGATCCAGGATACAACTACTATAATAATAATAATAATCATCATCATCATCATCATCATCATCATACTTAGACATGTAGACGTAGATGTGCACTTGTGTGGAATCCAATCAAAATGTCCCAGGACCCATTCAGGTTCAGGGCTTCCCAATGACAGCCAGTGTAGTATTGAATCAAACAACCTGCATTATATCATGGTGGCCTTCACACGCCCGTAGCGGTCAAACCATACTGCCCAGTGAAACCTCCATTTTTTGACTGTTGTTCCACCAGAGAAACTCCAGTGGAGCGGTAGGTGGTTCAGCACCTCGTTCATGATCAATCCGATCAGCGACGAGGAATCACTGTTTCATATTTACTTGTTCATGTGTTTTGCACTTCGGGGCCACGGTCCGCTAGTGTAATCCAGATATACAGCATGGATTGCGTGCTAAATGATCAATGAGATCAGATATCAATCATATTTCTTAAAAGCAATCAGAGCATGGACACCAAAATCATCCACATGTCCCCAGTAGATCATTGGCTCCATGCTAACTTGAGTAACTCTAGTAGAAGACTGTGGTTGTACTGGGAAGGGAGGAATTGTTTGTAATTGCATGACTGTCAGGAAAAAAAACCTTCCTGGATATATACAACCAAACAAACAGACCTACAGCCGGAGACACTTGGCCCAGGCCCAAGAGGAAGAAGGCAACTACGAGGATGTTGTACCTTGTGTTTCAGTGATTACAAAAGAGAGGAGTGTCTCTCCACTAAGCTTATTACTGCAAGAGGCCAAGTCTGCCTGCTCAGCTAATGCTGATGACTGTTTCCCAATCTGCCCAGCTCAGTGCTAGCAGCTAGCAGCATGGTAGCAGGGCTGGGAAGCAGACTCTCAATAGTAGTCCTTTACAGATGAATGAGGAGCTGCTTCCAGTGGATCACTCCAACTCAGTGATGGAAACTGATCACTTTTGGATTAGTTTGTTTCCGAAATCAATAGACTATGACATTACTCGGTCATTAAATTCCAACTAACAGAATTTATAGATTTAACTTTTTTATTATCATTTATTAGCCATTATCACAATTTATCATCATTTATCAGCCATTATTATATTCATTATAAATATTATTTGAAGTAAAATGTCCTTTGTGTCTAAAATCTCGTGACTTTTTTTTCTCTGTCAAATATTATAATCTATTTTTCATTTTAAGTATCTATTATGTGATTAGCTCTGTTTTTTAGTAGTCGTTTTTTGCAATCAGATTATTGTAATCCTTTACGTTCCAGCCCTGCATAGGTTAATGGAGAGTGTATATAATCTATAAGCAGCAGTATTATAATGTCACTGCAGGATGATATAAAACTTCATTTCAATTAATTCATCTTTCATTACCTCTAAAATACACATTTTATAGCAGTGGAATAAATAGATTCCTAGATCACCAACACTGTAAGCAACCAATAGCAAGGATGGAGTGTCAGCCACAGCACCAAGACATGTAACGAATATCCCCGTGTCACTACAATTATCGTAATTGATGGAGAAAGAAATAAGAGCCAGTTTTTATGATGAGGTGTAAATAGGGATTCATTTTCTCTGCCTCAAAGCTTCTGAAAGATTAAAGGGGAAACTTTTATTTCCCTCAGATACATTAATAAGACACATAATGTGGTCTAAGTTGGAATTGGTTCACTTATATTAGATCGCTAGTGTTTCCCAAAGCCATAAAACCCGTATTGCCTTGAGCCAACTCACCCTCAATACTAGCCATTCAGCCAGTTGGCACGGCCTTTACTAGCTTCGACCCTTGCAGATCTTTGCACATGAGTAAATAAACATCATGGCACCACCTCAAATGGGACTCATCCAGCCGCCACCCTGCGCTGGCCTTTTCTATTCATAAACAAACTGGATGAAGTCCAATTCACGCAAATAACTAAATCACATTGACGGCTGTATGAGTTTTACACTGACAGAGAAACATGGATGGCATCACAACGTTGGCTAAGAGATCTAGGAGTTACTGAAAGTGTTTCTTGTTAGTCAGAATACATATTGGTTAGGTCGTGGCAGATTGGAGTTTTAGTTATACAAACATTTCTGAGAACAGATCAACCTCAGTGGGCGGAGCCAAAGAACCACAGTTTTTCTGGCTAGGTAACGTTAGCTCAAAGCCAAGTTAAAAAGACAAGAGGTGAGCTAGTTCTCTAGCCTAATAATAGCCTTATAATATTGTATTTATTTCTCTACCATTCAACAAAAACTGTTGTTCTTTGGCCCCGCCCACTGAGGTTTATCCCAACCAATGAGATTATTTCTGCCTTTGATTGATTACATATTTATTGTGGAATTGATCAATAATGGTTGTCTATGGAAGCCCTTAACCTGAAATGAATCTAATGACACATTTTCATCAGATTCTACATAACTATGTGTGAATATGTTGTATTATTAGTAGTAGTAATAGTAGTAGTAGTAGTAGTAGTAGTAATAGTAGTAATAGTATTTTGTGTTTTAGTGTTTTAGTTTTAGTGTCCTAGTGTCTAAATTCTGTTTTAGAGGCTTTTCACCCTGAATAGTTGCAATTATTGGAATATTCTGGAATGAAAAATGTCAAATTTAAAAACATTGAATATCAGTGCAAGATGTCGGCTATCAATCCAGCTTCAATCCAAAGAACACCTGTATCCAGATCAGCCTTCAAAAACCCTGGTACAAACCAACACTGACCAGCCGGAAGAGCTTGAAAAAGTCGACATTGGCATAGAATTTGTCCTCGATGATCTGCAGCCGCTGTGGCGTCAGGGCACACATGGCGTTGCGGACGCCGTAGAGCCCCCGGTGGCTGGGGAAGATGAGGAAGCGCTCCAGCAGGGTGAGGCTGCAGGCGATGTCCTTCAGGTGCAGGTCTGGGACGCCGTAGGCAAACTGGAAGAGGTCAAAGTGGAGAGGTCGTTGGTGTGCGGCAGATTTAGATACAGTAAAGAACGTTTCATAAATATACACTCAATCTGTCCTCATGCTTTAAGGCTCCCTGAAATTATGGGACAAGGAACAAAAAAGGTTGTAGTTCTGTTAATCCTATATGGTGCTAAGCGCTCAGTGACTGAGTTTCTGTAGGTGGCGCTCTTTACTGGTGGCTATCGCTGCTCATGCTAACCCAGTTCTTCTTCTATTTATCCCAAACAAACCAAAACGTAAAACGCATCACTTCCTGCGCGCCTGCATTAACGACAGCAGCTATAACAAAGTTACAATGGAGTCACTCCCACACATGCATACAAGACCTCACACACACACACACACACACACACACACACACACACACACACACAAACACACACACACAGAGCAGGACAATACGGGAAGGCTTGACCCACTACAGAAGGACTTGCTTGGATCCCCTTTGAATATGTGTGTGTGTGTGTGTGTGTGTGTGTGTGTGTGTGTGTGTGTGTGTGTGTGTGTGTGTGTGTGTGTGCATGAAAGTGTGAAATTGCAGTCCCCTGTAATTACCTGCCGCTGGTTCCAGAATCTGTCGGATAATGTAATAACTTCAGAACGTAATAACACGTCCCTTGAAATTAGTCAAAACTGGCTAAACTGAAATTACAATATCAGTCTGGAGATGTTCTTACATTACTTGGTGCCTTATTACATTAACGAGTATTATTATGTTTCCAATCCATTTAGAAGGACATTTTATTATTATTTGCCATCCATCCGGCTGATTGGTAACCAGGGACTCCTCCAGCTCATTCCCCTGCAGTCAACAGCGCCGGGATGAATTAGCTAGCAGTGAGAGAGCTAGCCGGCCTCTGTGAACGCCGGCTCACTATTCTGTGGCTCCTGTTTTCCATGTGAAAGCTGTGATGAGGGCTATTTGGATACTGATGTCATTGCACCGGGGTGTCCCTTTGTCCCGCCGCTCACAGGTCGCCACTTTCCCTTTTCCCTTCCGTTTCCTGAGTGAAAATGGCTGCCAGACTCAAAGGGTTCAGCGGGAGTCACGGCGAAAGAAAACCCCTCCAACACAAGGAATGCAAAGTCCCAAAAAGTGGAGATTGGAGTGTGTGTGTGTGTGTGTGTGTGTGTGTGTGTGTGTGTGTGTGTGTGTGTGTGTGTGTGTGTGTGTGTTCCCCTGCACGTGTGCAAATGTTTTCTTCATATTCTCATATCCTTTGCATTGTTCATTCATTCATTAATTTTCCATACCCGCTTATTCCTATTCAGGGTGACAGGGTGCTGGAACATATCCCAGCATGCACTGGGCGGAAGGCAGGACAGGTTGCCAATCCATCAAAGCCTTTGCATTGTTATGTATTGCATATATATTGATATTTTACAGCATGTATGTCAGATCTTTACTATACTAACTGTTCTGTCACATATGTTTACATACCCCCATTTGCTCTGTTCCCATTTACATTCTATTTTTCTTTGTTGCATCCTATTACTATTTGCTGTTGCAACGTGCATGTGTATATGCACGTGTGTGAATATGTATGTGTGAGTGTGTGAGTGTGTGTGTGTGGGGGGGTTGCCAAAGGGAGTTTTCTGCCAGCTGTCTTTCTGCCAGAATTACTAATGCCATTGAATGAGATATCCATCATACCAAACCACATCCCAGACTTCCCAGAAACACAGAGGAGGGAGCAAGTCGTTGCTTGTTCTGCACTTTCTTGTTCTTAACAGAAGAACCTTTGTTAGCATCAACAGTATTGTAGTATCTCTTGTCTCACGTGGCGCTTTCACTTCAGACCAAACTGAAGCGCTGAACAGGATTTCACAAAGTCAAAGGTGCTATGTGTAGCATTTTTAAACATCGGTATAAGTTAGTGGTCGTGTTTAAAACCACATTTCCCATGAACACCGTTGCTTCTACAGTCAAAGGTTTTCCCTTTCTTCTCAGTGATGGACTCATTCGTTTACACTAATGTCCAAAATGATTCTGGTAATGATTTATTGATGTTAAAATGCTATGCGTGTGTGTGTGTGTGTGTGTGTGTGTGTGTGTGTGTGTACCTGCTCAGGCCTGATGAGGGCATTGACCAGCTCATAGACCACAGACTCGGTCAGAGGAATGTCCCTCAGCAGGAATGAAGTCAGAATCTCATCGTCCTTCAGGATGTCCTCCACCTTTACTCCACGACCTGTACAGAGAGAGAGAAGTAGTTCACATGCATGACTCTGTGTGTGTGTGTGTGTGTGTGTGTGTGTGTGTTTGTGTGCGTGCATCTGACTGCCCTGATGAGCACAATAGAAGACCAACAAAGTTACCAAAATGAGAAGCAATCCATTACAGGAGGTGGGTTTAATCTATGGAGGTGGGTAGTGGCAGTGAGGACATCTGGCAGGCCTCTTGCACTCTGAGCTCCACACTGTCTTCAATACACTCTGACTGTGAATTCATGTGATGTTGGGTTTATCAGACATTTTGACATTCCCACCAGGAGGTAATGTTGGAACGCCCTCCCAAGTTGGGGAAGTCAGGATTCCAGATGGTTCACGATTTGGCCGAGTTGGGACGTAGCTGCCTTAACCAACATCGCTCTGTCTGTTGACGCTATCTGCTTATTTTAAACTTGACAAATCCCCTTATGTGGCTCCTTTCCTCCCCGTTGGTCTTGGTAACAGCTCTCTAGATTTTCTTTTGGAAAGAAATGAGCAGCCAGACATAAATCAGTTGCTTCATCACCTCCATGTTTGTTTTAATTTCGAACCAAAAAGCACATGAACGTGTCGTCCATCACAGGGCGAACACATACACAGACAAACATACTCACACTTATGGCCTGTTCACCTGGCTTTGGACTGTGGGAGGAAACCCCATGTGAACAAACATGAGGAGAACATGAGGAGAACATGAGGAGAACATGAGGAGAACATGCAAACTCCACACAGAAAGGCCCAGGGATTCGAGCCCAGGACCTTCTAGCTGTGAGGCGATGGCGCTAACCACTGAGTCACTAAGCCACCCAGGACTTCAAATCACCCGTGTTCATTTAACTGAGAGGGTAAAAACCAACATGTATGTCCACACCCACATTCACCAACACACATACAACATGGACACACACACACACACACACACACACAAACATACACACACAAATGCTTGTGATTACTGGTAAGCCACTTACTGACAACCCAGGGCCTCAGAAATGAAGTGAGTACACATGATTGCTCAAATAATCTATGTCTGTTCAGTTGGATAAATTTCATTGTTTACATAACTCGGCAGGTTCGAGACAGGCCAGACGTAATCATTCACAGGCTGGAATGCACTTGGCTTCGCTGCACAGATTTATTTTTCCAGCAAGGATGCCTTTTTCTTGATCTATACATATTAACATTAGCTCTGGGTGTATATATTGACGTTATCGCAGGAATGCTAGCATGGCGTCCCCTGAGATGGGACCAGTGTTTCTATGTTCTCTTGTTTGCGGTAGGGACATGTGGATCGCTTTCTCACTAAATAAACAGCACGCTGGTGGAGAAAGTAAGCGGCTTACGTTCCCACTATGCCCACGTGATGTAATCCTGTCACACCGTAAGGATACACAGACAGGACTGATGGGAAAGAAGTGTGGGATATGGGGTCAGTAAGGGTAAAAGGCTGACTGAGGTGTATCTGAGGTTCACGGTTGGTTACAAGATTTTCAACTACCAATATGCGCCCATGAATGAAAAGGTGATAAGAGATCGGATAAGAAATCCTGTTTTGTTTCCTGCATTGTTTACTTGCTCATGGTGTTCCCAATCATAACCTGACATTCATCATTCAATATCACTCAAGTATAGGCCACAAAAGACTTAAATTCCATGATACGTTTAGAAAAATACCACATCAATCATTTAAAGAAAAGAATATCAGTAGAGTCGGTATTTTTCATCTCTCAGTTTGGAACTAAACTTGTTCTTCCAGGAGGAGACCAGTAGAAATAGCTGGTCTCCTCGTAATTATAGTGGTATATATAGTATAGGCTTAAGGGAATTATTACAGATCTACCGTATCATGTTCCAATTGAATGTGGAATTCAATCACAATCCAATCACATCTGCTTCAGTGGAACAACTCACCAGAACACCTGACTTGGATTTGCCTCTGCAGACCATGACTGTGAAGTTTGGTGTTAATGGAGGCCTGCAGCACTGACCTGAGAGCTGTTCAGGATGGGTGCGTAGGGTGTCCATGAAGTTACTCATGTCCGTCAGCTCCCTCCAAAGACGACCGAGCTGAAGGAACTCTGGGTCACTGAACAGAATCTCCTGGGCATCCAAATAAAACCGAGCCAATCTGAGGAATGAGGGCAATAACAGATCACACACTCTGCTGTACACACTGCTGGACTTGTTTCTGTAGACATACATTTAGAGAGGAAAAAATGGGATGTACAGATTGACAGCAACTATAAGTAAAGCCTCAAGTACATATCTTGAATAGCCAGAAATCCCATTTAAACATATTCTCTCTGACATATTCCCTCTCTTTTATCCCTTTGCCCTTTTATCTCAGATCGAATGTTTCATGTGAATCCAAAACCTTTAGCCTAAAATGACCTTCCTCTACCAGCCCTGGGCGATGCTCACATGGAGTTGTTGTAGTTGGACACCAGACCAGGGGATTCACCGCGGGTGGGGTACTGAAAACAAGGGTTGTTGGCGTTGCAGAAGATGCCCTGGATCCATGGCAGGATCCCTGTGGACGGCATGGCCTTGTTGGGGAAGTGGCCTGAGCCAGAGGAGATACCATTAGTCATTTTGCTCCCACTTACACAAATCGTTTATGAGCAATTACAAAAAGTGTGCCATGATATTATGATGATATTTTCTTCTTCCATCTCTGTTGATTAAAGTGCTAATATAAAGAGTTGTTTGCTTACATTCATGTTGGCGGTAGAGTGGATTGGCTCTTCTTAGCCACACCAGTCCCATGAACAGCATCACAGGCCACATGATCTCCATGAAGAACCGCACCTGGATGAAACACAACATACACCTTGTAACTGTGTTTTATCAACATTTTTCAGACTCACTGGTGTTTGAGTCATTCATTTTATAGACAAAATCTTTTCGAAAGGTGTTAACCAAAACTGCAAAAAAAGGACTTCCAGCTAAGACACATAATGTCTTGACAGAGTTTCTTGTAAACTTGAATTGTAAGTGGTGTATGAGGCAAGTAGCATGTCCAATATGTCCTGTATTGAATTACTGTGGTTTTGAACATCTTTGGTAAAGCTTCACGGGAGAGGAATTGGCACATTGTGAGATCTAGCAATGGGTGGTTGAGCTCATGATCAGTGATCTAAAGACCAACAACTGTACCATTGTGCTCCATATTTATGTAATCTGAGACAAAGTTAACAGTCAAATCCCAAACTACCCACCACCAAAACAACCTTATCCCTACAGTCAAGCATGGTGGTGGGAGTCTCATGGTCTGGGGCATTAAGGGAAGCCATGAATTCTGAGGGAAACCAGATAATTCATGAGCAAAGCGTCAGGCCATCGGTCCGACAGCTAAAGCTGGGCCAAAGTTGGTTATTCATCAAGACGATGACCTAAATCCATTTGAAATGCTGTAGCAGCACCTTAAGCGGCTGTTCATGTGAGACGCCCTCAAACCTCACTGAGATGGCCGAGTTCTGTATGGAGGAGTGGGAGAAAATCCCTCAAGGAAGATGCCAGAGACCGATCAGTGGCTATAGGAGATGTTTACAATGTTGTTTGGATGTTTACATGTTCACAAACTTTCAAGCATGACTGTAAAAGCCTTTAAAGTATAGTATATAAGCCAGTATCGTCAGCAAAGGATGTCACCTGAATGTATTTTCGGTAACCACGACCCTCAGCAGGAGAACTGTTGTATGTAATGATGGATAGGAGGATTTTACCTTCTGCCTCTTGCGGATGGTCCAGTTCTTCCACAGCAGGAGTCGGACCTGGCTGCCCGCCCCCATGACTCCTCCTTTTCACCCCCGCAGGGGTCGCCACCAGCCCACAGACCTGTATTCAACCAGCCCACAACTATCTTACGAGCAAAATAAAACCACCTTAATAATAATAAATAATAATAATACCATCTCACAATGTCAACGTTAATATTAGCATGTTGTGTTTACTGTTAAGTATGCTGCTGTCCCCAAGTACTTGTTCAGGAGTGTGTTACAACAGTTACAAGTACCAATCACTTTCATATAACAAATGATGCTGGAGGTTATCATTTGCTGCATTTTTAACTGTAGAACTACTGTGATACAGTAAAAACAATCATACTTTAACATGTCCTTGTGTGACGCTTCATATCTGATTTTCCTGTAATATCATTAAGGAATGTGATATTTACAGAGAGCAGAGTGCTTTCAGAGTGCTTTCAATCCAGTGTTAAAATATCAGTAAAATATTGTCCATATTAAAAATACTTAGGACTAATGTGCAATTACAAAAAAATTGAATATGGTTGACAAGTAGGGTCCTGTTTTGCTACTGCTCAAAGTACAATGTTTATTTTATACAGAAACTCAACAGAAAAGAAACACCTTTAAATAATAGTTTCTACACAAATTCCCATCCATTTCAAAGATAATTCAGTTGTAATTTTAATTGACATTATGCTGCTGTCTACATAGTAAAGCTGTACATTCATTGAGTGCTCCAGGTCAAGGCTAGTAATAGCACTGTAGTGGGGTTAATAAGCTCAAGACGCTTCACATGGTCAGACGGTGACTATTCCGCACAAAGACTCAACTTTCCACCGTCTATAAATATACACTTTGTATTGTCTAGGTTCATTTCACAACCAAGGAGCACAATCCTGTGTACACCTGGTATTTCCTCTGTAGTTCACAGGCAGTACAGGCATTATGCAATAGTATCACAACCACATCACCATTTGCTTACATTATCTATGAATAAATGACAAAACATGACCATAGGTTAGTACAACATATCACTTACCTCAGAGGAACACTTACACCGTGGACTACACCTAATGAATACAGCATAACACCAAATATTGTTCCTTGGGGTTGCTAACACAGCTCGTTTCCCAGACCTTGTGAATAGTTAAGCAGATTGATTTAATCTTCTTTCTCAGTGCTGGGAGAGCGCTAACTCCTCTCATCCAGACCTACATGACCTAACCAGCAGGCCTAAAATATGCAAGTGTGTTAGCGCTTTATAGGTGCTCAGGTAGAGGGGTGGGGGGTGGGGGGCTTCTGCATGACTGGAGTGTGTGAAACTATGTTGAGTTTAAAAAGTCCACCTGTTCATACCATAGTGTTGCAGTAGTGCAGTGTTGTTGGAACTAAGAATTGCGGAACAAAATATTTAATTCAAGCGTTGACTTAGCCACTACAGTACAGGAAATCACTGAGCTACTTCCTAGTATGTGAATGTACCGTGCATCAATCTTGAGCTGGTCATGCTTGTGTGACTTCTACCGTACTGCCTGGTGTATGAGTGCACACTGGATTTCACTGATGCAGGGCTTTAATTACTACCTGACATGGTCTAGTATCCCCATTTATAAAACTATCATACGACTTGGTTTTGGTAAATACATGACATAATAAAGTCAATATTGCATAATTTCTAATATAAATATGGGAAATCGTATTAGATTGAAGAGTTGCAAATTTAGAATTCTGCAGGAAAAACAAAACGTATTGTTGGAAGATATTTTTTAATAAGTTACAAAAAGGTGTTTGTTTTCATGTACCTATTTTGTACACTGAACGTAATACAATTACACATTCTGTCAACCTTGCAGATTACCATGAAAAACATACCATTTAAATAAATGATGCACTTACACCATTTACCACGTAAAATGAACATGTAAGATTATGGTTATTAAGAAAACTACTACAGTTGTAAAAAGAGAAAAAAAACTGCTTTGGCTATCAAGACATTTATAGGTTATATCCTCATTAAAACAAGAAAGATATCGCCATAACAGAATCCAATGGCATTTCTAAAAGCTTTTCAGTTTAAGTTGACACCAATGAGTTCAACAGTATAAAAACAAGTGGATGTATACCCTCTGCAAGTGGTGCTTTGTAACATTACCAAATGTCAATCATGATACCAAGTATAGCATGTAACAAAAGAGATTATATTGCTTTATACACGTTATTGAAATGAAATATAACCTAAACATAACACCGTTTACAATATTCTGACTTACAGTAGGCAGAAACATGCAATTCAGAAAAGATTTGTGGAAGCCAAGTAAGTGCACCAAACTCTTTTTCAATGTAGTGGCTATATACACTGGTGTAACAGCTGAAATCATAGTATTTTTGGTATATAAACATACATACATAGTGAGCACGTAAGACCTTTATGCAAAATATTCTAATAAAATGTAATTGCACAGCTTAAAAAATAATTATAAATATTCTGACCTGGTGCCAGTGAGTATTGAGAAAGTGATTGGTAAATGAAATATTGGTTTGATAATGAGGTGAAGCAACTTAAAAAATACAGCATTATAAGTGCATCCTGTTTTTTGTTTTAGGACCAATGATACATTATTTCTTACCACCCAGTGCCCAAAATCATGGGACGTCCATCGAGATAACAGGTAATATATTAATATAGAACACTTCCACAGGTAATTTTCTTTGCAAAGTCCATGCAAATATTCTCTAATACAATATGGCACATATTCACATTGGAGCTCTCTGATGGCCATTGACTCTCAATGGTTACCTATGGGTGTCAGAGGATCACACAAAATGAGCCTCTCGATGCTCCACCTCTTGGAGTCGCCTGGGCCTTAGTCTCTGGTACACTGGTTTGGCCTGGTTTTGGCCAAGCTCCTCTGGGCTGGAGCTGAGGGACTGGGGCATGGAGACAGACATGGCCGCCTGTTCAGCCTCTATGTCCTCCTCAAGAGGCTCATCCACAGACACCTCAATCTCAATCCCCAGCTCCTCCTCGTCCTCCTCCTCTTCCTCCTCTTCCTCCTCGTCATCCTCCTCCTCGTCCTCTTCTTCAGCACTGTTAGCCAACACACAGTTCTCCAGCACTTTGGCTTTTCTCCCTGAAGGGGGCTTGTAGAAGGTTCCCGGGGGAGGCTGCAGAGTCCTGGGAGCCCTGAAAGCCGTTGCAACAGGGCTGTGCTCGCCCACATTGTCTTCCCTTCTTAAAGTCCTGTTGGGTCGCACCGAGATGGTGTAAGGTCTATTGGGGTAGATGGTGCTACCCGTGCTCCCAGTACTTCCAAGGGAGTAGGCTGATGTGGGCGCCGGCACAGATGCTGATAAGTTGCCGGCGTCCCCTGCTGTACTCTCTGTTGAAGAACTGGCCATGATCTTGGCAGTCCTAGAGGCAACGTCATAGTGCTTGTACTGTTTGTCCCAAGTCCTGCGTAACGTCTGGGTGTCGATGAACGTACTCCGGTAATGTGTGCTCACTCGCGACTTTGTTTTCTCGGTTTCGCACACCTCTTCAATAGACCAGTCACAACCGCTCCCTTTCGCGTCGTCTTGTTCGGTGCTGTTTCGGGCGTTGTTCTCGTCTACGTGGCCATGATTGAGGAGCTGTTCGCCGGGCATGCTGACCGGCCGGGAGGAGAGTTTGTTTCGAGGGTGTCGGAGTTGGACCCTGGTGATGGTGATGTGATGAGAACGACTGAGGCCTCTCTCACCAGACCTCTGGACGTCAGGGACACTCGATGACAAACCCCCATCGAAGGTCTCTGAATCCACATCCTCAGCTTAAAACAGAGACATGAACAAAGATTAGACATGAATCTGCCAGGTAACATGATGTATGGAAGTCAATGTGCATGAATGTTACCAAATAAATGCCAATGGCAATAGAAGCTGGGGTACTGTCACTTGGTGGACGGTAACATACCAAGTTCAATGCTAATAATATCTTTTATTTTGTGGAGGCCGTGCTGATCTTGTGGCAGGTGGTTTGAATTGTTATAAAGGCTGCCAATATTGAAGCTCATGGCGCTTTTCAAATTTGAAAGCATAAAAGATTTTTATTTCAGAAGATATTGTACAATATCTGCACAAAATGCAAGGGAGGCAATAATCTTGGCCAGAACTGTTCTTCTGGATTATGAGTTATATAGGTGGATAATTACGGTGCTATCTACTGGGTATCTACCTTCGTAACAATACTGACCAGGTTCAAAGTCTCTCCCATCAAGGCATGGCATGGTCTCCTGGACCTCAGCCAATAAGTGGGAAGAAGGGATTATGGAGGAATGCCTCTTATACACCTTAGAGCTCTGCTGTGATGGTAAGACAGAACATAGATAAGGACAGACAACAAACAAACAGTCAGAAAGACAGTCCTATATTGCGGTTATCAAACTGATGCAATGGACAAGCTTTTAAAACGTGCTACGTATGGCATTTTAACATCAATAAATCATTGTATGTGCCACAAGGTCAGATTTGGAAGGAAATCCGCTGGATTGCTTTACGGCACAAAACAGGAAGAGGGCGCTGTTCTTCCAGAGCAAACTGAGATAAAGCTTTCAGAGTTTCTCACAATTGGGGATGGTGGAAGGAGTGATGGGCCCATGGAAAAATCACTTCCAACATGTTCATCTTCTTCAGTAAAGCCAAAGAGAAAACCTTAGACTGAAGAAGCAAGGATCCACTGGTGTGAGATAGAGGCTACCAAACATCTCCACCATGGTCTCATCTGTTTATGTAACTATACCAAGGCATCACAATTCATTTAGCAATGATATATTGATGTTTAAGAATGCTACACATAAAATAAGACAACATAACTTTCAGCGTGGAATCTCTAACCTATACATCTGCCATTATCAACCTCATGCTATGAGTCTGAACTCTGAATGCATTACTGTCGTACTGTGTTCCTAGAAAATATCCCATTTTCTGTTGTGTCTCTCGCCTCACCTCCTTGATGTCTCCCAGGGACTTTGAGTGCCTGCTCAGTTGCTGCTCCTTCTCATGAGCTGTCAGACAAGCGTCGGGGTGGGGGTGGGCGTCCTCCCCGGTGGGCGAGGTGCCGGCCAGGGGGCTGAGGGGGGTGTCGAAGACCATCTGGTAGTGTGTGATCAGGAGCTCCACGATGAGGGCCTGGTAGGGGTAATCCACCAGAGAGGAGAGGGAAACCTCAGCGTCCGTCTGCCTCGGTTTGATCAGCGTTGGGCCGAAGATGATTCCCAGGTTGCTGGCCGTCATCTTATTCTCTTCTGATTGCTCCGTCACCCTGGGGGGAGGGGAGGGAAAGAATTCAAGTCAGACAGAAGGGACCTGTGAAGGTTGCCAAGAAGTAAAGATTAGACATTTTCACTTTTGATTATGTAGTCCAACTGTAAATCACCACATGTCAACCACACACTAAAAATAAGGTGTTGTGTCCTGCCATTGTATTTTATTCTATTGTCTGTCACAATCTGTTATGTTTTCGGAACCAATGTCCAGTGGGTCTATTTGGATACTTTATATTATATGGACTAAAAAGATCTATCCTCGGTTTCCTGTTTTCTTCTTTGGTGGGGTGGAAATAAACAGTGGGTCTAGCAGTGGGTCAAATTTTCCCATTGCTGAAAGAATGTAAAATGTGTGGGACATTGAGAAGATCATTTATGTTGTATGAGCATATCACACAATTATGGCTTCATGTTTTCCCAGCCATACTGCTATGTGCTGGTGAGAATGTTTTTGTTGCCTGCAGCACCTACCTGTGCAGATGCTCTATGAGGAACTGCAAGGTCTTGTATTGAGCCAGGGGCAGCTGCCTCAGCAGGTCCTTGATCTTGAAGAGGACTCGGTTGAGCTCGACGCTGACCTGGGCCGGGGTCACTGGGGTGGGACTGAGCCGCGACGCTTCCACCTCCTCCACGATGATGCTCTGGCTTTGCTTGGCCAAACCAATGAAGTCGTTATAGTAACGGAACATGATGAGGGGCTCTGGAAGCTGCCAAAAAAAAGGGGAAAAAAATAAATAAATCAAAGTTAAAAATAAACTGGGACAACCAAAATATGAAGACAAATAGACAAGTGGAATGGGATTAGAAAGGAAGAAATAAACAGTTGGGGGGAGGAGAGGTGGGGGGTATGTACCCACAATAAACAAGGAGAAATAAATATTATTGTGCTAGTTTGAGTCTTGCAGAGCAGAGTACACTTTAACTATCTCATGTCCTTGTTTGGGTCGCCTTATTGGCTATTTTCTTTTTTTAATGTGCAATAAGTAAGGTTTCTACTGCCCACAACACAACATGGCCATTATATATCTGCCAGTGTTTTATAGGGTTGTTCATCAATACCAACGATTACTTCGCCAGGCTCTGAGATTTATTTCACTTTCTGTACCGTACTCTGTTTAGGAAACAAGCTCCATGGAGGACGGTGCAAAAAAAGCAAACGACAGTATTATTGTGCATGGTGATAAATTACCTCTTCATTGGACGTTTCTGTTGTATCTTTCATTAGCTAGCTTACTTGTTCTATTGTGAAAATGTGGCTCGTATCTGCAAATACCATTTGCATCTGCTTCAAGCAAATGAGAGCAAAGTGGCATCAAATCACAGCCTGTGTCAGGCAGATCTTGTCTACTCCACTTATCAGCTATCTGTACATTTTAAAATGCTTTGAAGGCTTAACTGCACATCTCTTCCTTTTTTGAGGCGATATTACTGCAAAAGAAGCCCACCTGTCTCAGGTAGAGTTTGAGCACATTGCTAATGTCGTGCGGGTAAAGGTCGGAGAGCTCCACCAAGTCCTTGCCGTTCTCAAACGCCTGGCACAACTTCTCCACCCGGGATTTGGCTCCGTTCACACGGTAGATACCCTTCACAGCACAGAAACAAAGAGCAGTTGACATGGGAAAATAAGAGAACATTTCATTTAATAACTTTAATGATCCCTCAATAAAAAATATATATATAAAAAAAAAAGAGCATTGACCAGCCTTGCTTTATGGCACGGGAGGAGACTTTCAACATGTTAATCCTCTTCGGTAAAGGGAGGGGGAGGGGAGACAGGAAGCAACATTGTCTTTGCAACAGGGTTTATGGGAATTGTGGACTTGAATTTTGAGAAACGCTAGCACTAACAATACCACTGTTGTGAGCTGGAGGCTACCAATCGTCTCCACCATGGTCTCATTTGTTTACAGTAATTATACCAAGGTATCACAATCAGTTTGACAATGATATATTGATGTTTAAATATGACATGTGTAGCACCTTTAAAATCTGACTGTGAAAATACCTTAATGTTGAGCGCTCGGTTCTCAATCTCAGATGTACACTTCCTTATGATGAAGGGGATGCTGTCCGGACTGTTCTTAGCTGCCTGGGTGAAATCGATGCCAAAGAGATGAAGCCTGCCGTGGAGCTTCTTATGGCCACACTGGATGGCCAGCGTCTCCAGACACTTCTTATGGCAGGCCAATGAACACTGCAGAGACACATTGAAATCACAGTCATTAAAAGGTTTCAACAAGCTGCTGAAATGTCCATATTGGGTAAGAGATGAAACTTAATTGATCCCATGGGTGAAATTGGGTCATTGCAGCAGCAAAAGTAACGTCTCAATAATTCTCTTATTAAATCCATTCAAACTATCACTTGAAGACTCTTTAAATTTACTTTGTGTTTAGATTGGATTCCCCCTTTTAATCAAATCCAGTAAGGACAACCAGGACAGTTTCTGAAGGCTTCAAGTCTGGGAACTGATCGTTGTAATGCATTCCTTGGGCTGATTCCAATACACAGGAGAGTTACATTCTTTTACGCTGGTTGCACGCTTGTCAATGTGTCCACCAGTGTTACATAACCTAGCTGAAAAACCACAAACTAACCTTTCAGCTGACTAGCTTTTTTTGCCATTGTCTTGTTCGGTGTGGCTAATAAATATGGAATGAAACTGGATCTAATGTAAGCAGAAGGGGAAAGAACACTGGGGCGATAGTTGGGTTTGGACCAATTCCTCAGAAGATGAACAAAAGGTCTTTAGTTTCCATTGCCCATGCCCCTGACTGAGACCAACTGGTGGGTTTGGTCTCTGAGGAGGGCTTACGGCCAGTTTCAAGTTTTACACGTATTCACATTTTTTTTGAGAGGAGGGAGGGGGTCTTTCGGTTTTGTTTTTGTTTGATTTTTGCTGACCATGAGTGATTAAAAAGGCATTGTAAAACATTCATCTTGAATATGTAACACTCTGTAGTGCTGTAGACCCACTACATTGACCCAGTTCTCTGTGAAGGTTAAAAGGTTTTTTTATTCGTTACTATTAAAAAAATGAAACCAATCTCACCTCCTCACACTCGGCCCCATGAAACACCACCAGGCTGTCGCATTCGCGGCACTTGGAGGGCGCTCGAAGCTTCCTCAGCTTGTGGGTTTGAGCTGCCTTGGACATTTGGGTGTTTCTGAAGGGCCCCGGGGAGCTGGCTGTCTCTATTACCATCTCACTTAAACCTGGAGAGAGAAAACAAGAGGGGAAAGCAAGACACGTAAGAAAACAAGAAAGAAAGCAAGAGAGGAGGCAAGTACGGAAATGCATGAATGAGCAGTATGAAAAACATTCGCTGCAGCAGTCGTACTTACTGAGACAAAGGAGACATGAATGAAAATGTACGGTATGAAACTATATGAATACGATACGGTACAAAAAAATGAAATATATGGTTTGTGTGACTCACCATTATCAGAGGGGGAGGGAGGCTCTCTCTCGTCCAGGTCGTCAGCAGACGACATGGTACCGGTGGAGGGAGTTCTGGGTAATCTCCTCTTGAAGTCTCCTACACAGGAAGACAGGACACACCAGTGAGTCCTCATCTCCACAGTCACAGAAAGTGAATGCTGTTGAATTCTGCTCTTTTCAATCTCCTTCGGCCTCCATTACATTGGTGTGAATGACGAGAACTGAGCTCTGGACTGAGGGAAATTTCTGAATTTAAGTACGCCAACTGAAAAGGCGTGGTCAACTTTCAGATCTGTTGTGAGTGCCAGTAGGGGATGCAGGGTGATTCACACCTCCATACACTGATCAATGATTTCCACCAGCAACCTTGGCGCTTTGCTTGAGGAGCCCAATAACGAGGCTAATCAGGGATAAACTCTACGCTGGAGGTTTACAGGTACTTTAGTACAACTGGAAACGGAGCCATTTAATATTTAGGCTATTTTCATACATTTAAACATTTACAATGGTGCAATGATAACCTTCTACAACACCCTGCAAGGACAGCAGAGTCATTCCCCATCTTACCGCTGAACTAAATACCTAATGGCAGCATCAAACAGACAGAATGTGACAGATGCTAAATTATAAAGAAACTAATTGGTTGTTTTTCCACGGCAGGAACCTGAAACCGTTTGGGTACTTTTTTGAGCAGGGACCTTCTCAGTGGGAACCTTTTTGGAGTTGGAGGAGTGTGACGAGAAAAAAGACCAACTGTTTGGTTTCATATGTCATTTAGGTACGACGACCCACAACAACAGCAAACATGGAGGAAGTTCAAGCAACTCTGGTGTTGATCTTTGTTGGTCTTTACTTTAGTATGAACGTGATATTAGAAACGTTTTTGGAAACGAGACACGCCGAAGTTGAAGCTTGTATTGACCAATCAGCGTTGTTCAGTACTGCAACTCCACCCCAATGGTTCCCAAAAAGTACTACTTTGCTAGCAGGAACTTTTTTTGGGACCAGGAACAAGTTCAAGTTCAAGTTCCTGGGGCGTTCCTGCGGTGGAAAAAACAATTGTAGCACGAGAAGGAAGGGAATGGGGTACTGGCTCACTCTCTACACCTTGTTTATCTCAAGTCAACATTCAGTCAAATCAGGTCAATAACACATTTATTGGTAGCAACTGAATGATTTTAACTGTCAAATTACAATGCAATTATGACAAAGGGAAGACGTAATCTGAAGTGTCAGCTGTAAACACTAAAATAAAGAGTAACATAGCAACATAGACTGAGCAGGCCGTGTGTCCCAATAGGGATGAAGAGGATGAGTAGTAGTAACACACAGTGACACTCCTGACATTTCAGTAATGTTTTCCCCTGCTGAGTTCGGAGACGTCTTGCCACATCTTGTTTTAGGACTTGTAAGTACTTCTGTAGAATAACATTGTGACACTGCGGTACTGTAGCGTAGCAACAGGGCAAACACAGAAACTCAACTCACTCCCATGTCACCATTTGAAAATATGTGTGTGTGTGTGTTGCCTCTGACTCAGTTACATACTGCACAGCAGAAAGGCACTGCTGTCAAACTGTTGCTAAACCCTTTGATTCTGGGATATAACTGCCAACACCGTTGGGTGAACATCAAGTTGGCGGGCCTCCGAGCCAGTTTAAACAGTCAGCGCCGAGGAACGCCCCTCCTGTCCATCACATTCAGTGTGTGGCTGCTTTATCCATGACATAAGGCTAACTGACCTGATGTTTTAGAGGTTTCCCCCATGACAGCAGCAATATAGTACTAGGTAAATTGAAAGTAATGGCCTGTGAAGACACATAAAGGAATCCACCAAGTTTTTGTCAGATTGTCCTGTTAACTTACCTGTTGAGTGATGACAACATAGACAAAATCACCCATGTCATTGGCTCCGGTGCTCTATGCTAACACTATGTTGAGTGATAGTAGGCCAGTAGCATCATCACAAAAGGGTGGATCTATTTATGACACCTACTCTTAGAAAATCAAAGACTGAACAAGGCGAAACCAAATTAAGATACGTTGATAATAGCTTTGGAGGAACAGGATCCTTCAGAGATACTGAATGACGAGCTTGAGGTAAAACTGAGGTAGCGTTTGGGAAGTTTTGCAGTGCCGGGGCCTTACCTGGGCTGGCGGTGGGCGAGTCCATGGATCGGGACTCACTGCTTCCACCGGCGCTTTCTGAATCGCTGCACATCCCGCCGCCTTGGCTAGCCGAGACCCACGGACGAAATGGGCCCTGAATCCTAAGTGCTAGGAGAAAGATTACAACATGGAAGGGCATGAGATTAACTTTTTCATCAAATGGCCAGTGACACATGTAACGTTTTATCACCCATTACACACACACACACACACACACACACACACACACACACACACACACACACACACACACACACACCATCTAATCAACCTGCAGAGCGCAACGGCCACTTGGCACCTATCAACCTTTAGTATTGTTTCCCCTATTGGGCTACGACTGGCCATCAATTCACCTGGATGGACTCAAAGGTTATCAAGCCATCAACCACTGATGCACTGATTAGCCAAAGATCCCCTAGAGAGATCCGGGTGGATACCAGCTTGCATGCATACGTAAAAAAAAAAGGGTTTTAACTACAATCAACAACAGGAAATTAGCTGTTGTCTGATGTTGCTGTATAGGCTGATCTCCTTGATGCTAATGGTTAAAGGTACAATTTAATGCTCACTTAATACACAATGATCCCTGGTTTTAAAGCCCTTTGTAATCCAATGGGAACATCTTAGAGGATTGGCTCCAAAATGCAGGAGCATCCAATCAGAATCTGTCATATTAGGAACCTACTCCTATAATCAGGGATGCAGTGGGGGGGTAAACCCACCTGAAGTAGAATCACCTTAGTGAGACTGTCCTGTAACAGAAGGGTCACATGTCCAAGACGCTCTGGAGAAGAGCAGCAGCTAAATGGCTAAGAAGCACAATGGTCTACCTTGGATGTCGGTGCTGCTGTTGGAGCGCCTCTCTGCGATCTTGGGGGGTCGAGCATGGATGGGACTGTCCACCTCGTCTGCACCGAGGAGGTCGGAGGTCACGGACACCTGCGACAGGTTACCGTGGGATGAGTGGCTGCCGCTTAGTGAGCGCTTGGTGAAAAGCATCCTGAAGAAGAAACCAGGGAATGAAAATAATGAGGTGCAGTGGCGGTTTTGACACTGGTGACCATAGCAGCTACAAGGGTTTCATTGATGTGGGTTTTTTGAAGACTAAAACTAATATTTTTAGACTGACGCTGCAGATATTTTGTGCCAATATTGAATATCTGACTATTTTCATGATGAAAATTTTAAAAAATGCAGTGTTTCCTCTGAAATGTTATCCTGGAAAAGCCTCTGAAACAGCATTGAGACCATCACGGGACACTAACACTCTCCATTGAAAGCCATACTAAATTCTTCCAGGTGGGTTAGCAGCTCCTTAAGGCACCCTGAAGCTGTTGAGTAAAACCATATTCTCACCTTCATCATATTGGTAGTGGACCGATTTTGATTAACAGACGAACACTTGGTGTAACCCTGGAGGCTACCGTAGAAATTCACCATGAAGGTTCTGGTGAAGATATTCTAGGTGTTAAAGGGGAATATCACTAAATGTAGGCACCTTCTCTCCCCTCTCTTGTTTCTGGCTACAAGACAAACTGCACCGTACGCTCTACAGACAACGTTTCATTGATCAGTATCTGTGATTCCTGTTGCTGTATGACTGTATGAATCAATCTCAAACAACATGGTGCCAACGCTGCATTCGACTAATCCCATCCCAAATCATGAAACATCAAAGAGCAGCTCATTGCAATAAAATGGCAATTAATTGACTGTAAAAGGTTTGAGAGCGGCTGATTCACTAGAGAGAGCCAGAGCATGACTCTAGACTGAGTGTCCCATCTCCCCAGTCTATATTTAACCTTTTGAGGGAGGGGGTGTGTGTGTGTGTGTGTGTGTGTGTGTGTGTGTGTTGTTTAGGTTTCCTTTCCCATCACCCATGATTCATTCTTTTCATCAGAGAGATTAGGGTTGGGGTGGGGTGGGGGGGGGGGGGGGAACAAAGCTCTCTCTAATTTCCATCTGCCTGCTGTGTGTGTGTGTGTGTGTGTGTGTTGTTTAGGCTTCCTTTCCTTGTGTGTGTGTGTGCGTGTGCGTGTGCGTGTGTGTGTGTGTGTGTGTGTTTAGGCTTCCTTTCCTTGTGTGTGTGTGTGTGTGTGTTGTTTAGGCTTCCTTTCCTTGTGTGTGTGTGTGTGTGTGTGTTGTTTAGGCTTCCTTTCCTTGTGTGTGTGTGTGCGTGTGCGTGTGTTGTTTAGGCTTCCTTTCCTTGTGTGTGTGTGTGTGTGTGTGTGTGTGTGTGTGTGTGTGTGTTGTTTAGGCTTCCTTTCCTTGTGTGTGTGTGTGTGTGTGTGTTGTTTAGGCTTCCTTTCCTTGTGTGTGTGTGTGTGTGTGTGTGTGTGTGTGTTGTTTAGGCTTCCTTTCCTTGTGTGTGTGTGTGTGTGTGTGTGTGTGTTGTTTAGGCTTCCTTTCCTTGTGTGTGTGTGTGTGTGTGTGTGTGTGTGTGTGTGTGTGTTGTTTAGGCTTCCTTTCCTTGTGTGTGTGTGTGTGTGTGTGTGCGTGACCATGAACCACACGTCAACAACGATGACTCAAAAGGAAGCTTTGTAACAACAGCCTTGGGTCTCAGGACAAACGTAGCTGGCACCTCACCGATGGTTTAACTGATATTGGAGAAATGCAGAACGACCAGCAGCAGGTCATCAGAAACAACGTGCATTATGGGATAGACAGCTAACGAAGAGAAACCCCTTCAGAAAGGTGTAGTGAAATCAATGGCATGCCCACCGCTGCAGCTCCTCTCTCCCGTGACCAGACATTTCCGCAGGAAGGCCTGCAGGCCGACACTCGACTGTTTGACGCTCTCCAAAACAAGCCCCCCCCCCCCAGCGTGTTTTACAGTGCTGCAATTACTCTGCTATTACGGACCCCCATTTGATCAGAGGCATCTCTAATGGGACGCTTTTTGTTGTTTGTTGATTTAGTATTTGACTGTATAACTGCATATACTGGTGAGAGTGAAACCTATGATCAGAAGAGTCGCTCTTTACAAAAGACCCTCAAAGACCCCTGGGACCTCTTCAAGCACCCCTGGGACCCTCACGGACCCCTCAAAGACCCCTGGGACCCCTTAAAGACCCCTGGGATCCCTTCAAGCACCCCTGGGACCTCTTAAAGCACACCTGGGACCCCTTCAAGCACCCCTGGGACCCCTCAAAGACCCCTGGGACCCCTATAAAGACCCCTGGGACCCCTTCAAGCACCCCTGGAGTATTTTCCTTAGATAAAATTCCCCAAATAAACGTAAACATTGACAACTGAGGGAGCTGAACTAGTTGGATTTAGGCATTAGCACATTCCTATCAGACTCCACCTGAATCCAAAGATGACACTCAAAGACGAAACCCGCTGTGCACTACCAAAAACACGGGCTCATGTCACCCTGACAAAGACCTTTTCCTTTACTTTTCTCTCTCGTCTTGAATCATTTTCTATGTTTTCAGTGTGTCGGCGCCTCACCCCGTGTTGACGCCCGAATCGAAGGAGTGGGATTCCCCGCGAGGCCGGTCGGCGGGCAAACTCCTGACGAAGTCGATGTAGCGCTGGCCCGGCTCGTACAGCTTGGCGTTCTCACACAGACTCTGGTGGTTGACGGGCAGAGACACAACCTGGGCCTGCTGCAGCTGGAACCAGTTGACCGTCACCTGGAAACAAGGGGCAGAGTAAAGTCACCGGAGGAAGCCACGGGTCAGGAGAGAGGAACCACGTCAGCCTGGCCACGACAAAACAACAGCTACAGTACCAGTCAAAGGTTTCTCATGATCTTAAAGCCTTTGTGTGTTTTCTTTTCTCTCTATTTTATTTTAATATTGGTTTTTATTCTTTGTGATTTTAATGTAAAGCGTCTTTGGGTTCTCAGAAAAGCGCTATATAAAATAAATGTATTATTATTATTATTATTAAAGACATTTTGATCTAAAGGCTGTTGCTTAAATGCTTGTAGTTTCTTAGACAAATATAAATAGTCAAGTTAATGCCTATGTATGAATTTCTTTTCAAAAGTAAAATTTTAATTAAAAAGGAAAAAAAAAAGAACCAGAATGATTAAATCATCATTTTAAAAGGCCACAATTTGATTGTTGCCTTTAAAAGTTAATTTATTTGCTCGTTGGTGCCTGAATGCCAAAGGGAGGCTACTTTAAAGAATCTAAAATATAAGATAGTTTTGATTTGTTTAACACTTTTTTTTGGATCACTGCATAATTCCTTTTGTGTTATTTAATAGTTTTGATGACTTTACTGTTATTCTAAAATGTGTAGAAATAGTAAAAAGAAAGAAAGACCCTTCTATGAGTTCAAGTGTGTCCAAACGTTTGACTGGTACAGTACTGGTACTGGTACTGGTACTGGTACTGGTACTGGATAATCAATCAGCGTTCCTGCAGCATCAACTCTGGACTCACAGCCTTGAGCGTGAGGTCACACTGGAAGACGAGCTCTCGGAGCTGGGTGAGGATTTCACTCTTGGTGTTGGCCAGGTCCACCCTCTTCTCCCCAACGTCGATCTGACAGGCCTTGCAGTGCTCCCTGGCCTCCTCAGCCTGCCGGGCACAACCAACACCATTCAGCAGCTCGACCAAAGTAATCTGACAGATCTGACTCTGGGGTGAAGAACCTAAGTACTAAATACTAAACAGGCTGTAAATTCTGTCTCCTCCAGGTTTGGTGAACAATTATGGATGAGTGATGGGATAAGAAGAAGCACTTTGTGTAGCATGTTGTGTTTCTCAAAATTAAGATCACTTTTCCCATCAGCCCCACTGCTTCCTGTCACAAAGAGAATGTTACTCCTCCTGCAACTCCCCCCTCCCCTCCCCTCCCCTCCCCTCCCCGGTGTTGTTTGTTTTGAAGAGGGCGGAGAAGGATAAGAGCCGATAAGCTCCTGATAACAGCCAGTATGCATTCTGACCAGGTAAGCGAACGTCAAAGTTGAAACTATGCAGTTCAAATAGCGGAACTGAGATAAAGTTGTCCATTACTTTGCGGTGAAAACAGTTCTTGTTTTGTGGTGCAGATTTCCCACCAAATATGACCCAGCGGCACACGATAAAATGCACTGCAGAGGGTGTGATGGTCTCGTTTGTTTAGAGCAACTACACCAATGTCTCAACATGAACGTGGTGATGAGTTACTGGTGTTAAAACGTCACAACATGCAGTAAAACACAAAGCGAGCCCCAGAGAGGAGGTCCTGTACCTTCTGCAGGGCCTCCTCCTCCAGCCTGCGTCTCTTTTCTAGCTGTTTGGCCGCCGCCGCTCCTCCTGTTCCTCCTCCTCCTCCTCCTCCTCCACCCATCTGCTCCTCCTCCAGGCGGCTGGTGGACACCTTGGCTTTCTCGTACTCCTCGTGCCGCTGGGCCTGCAGCAGCCGGGCCTTCCTCAGAGCGCTGTCCGCCTCATGCTGAACACACACACACACACACACACACACACACACACACGTACATAAGACACACAAACATATAAAGACACACATGGACAGAAATTTCCCGAAGCAGGAAACATGCAACCTCTCTTCTACTGGAAGCCTTTCCACAGACCACTGACCTGCACATCACTCCCACAGTAAGCCAGTTTGTGAACACAGCACGCTCCATAATAGGGGGAAATATATCCACTACTGTGCTAAAGTCTAAGGCACATGTAAAAACACTCTGTAAAGCTTTCAAAAATAGTGACATGAAAAGTTTCTAAATATCAAAACATTTACTATAAAAGAGCAGTGATGTCAAACACTAATGCAGAAAACAAAAAGACTAATTGCTAAAAACTAAAGACTTTTACGCAGTACTGCAGATCCTACGACTCCTTCATCCCCAGCCTCAAACGAAATCACAGTTTTACAGTAATCCAATAATTCAGATAGAAAAACCAGATTTCCTCTTTAGGGTTAATGGTAACGCTCCATAACCTCTTACTAATCATTTATTAACCATTGTAAACATCAGTTGCAGCTTTCTAATAGTGGCCTACGTAACGTGTATTTATACTTCACAAATCATTTGTTAATCATTTACGAATCCTTAGCTAAGTATTTAAACCTGGATAATGACTTTAATTACTTAAGTTCTTAAGTTACAATACAATGAATTAATGTACATTTACTATTAATTAACCAAACAATTAGTTGTCACTTAAGATTAAATAATAATTAATACATATTAACTTGATTACACTCAATTTGTACCATTAAGATTTGTTCTGACTTTTCCCTCTCTGTCCCCAACCAGTCCATCTTCCACCCTCCACTGTTGAGGTTTCTTTTTTTCTTTTTTTATAACTATATTTGCTAGTGGTGCTTTTATTTTTTTATTTGTTGATGCAGTGGTTTGTGTGGCATTTCCTTGTACTACTGGCTGTATGATGACATTTCTGACTGCTTCAGGCTGCGTACTTTGTTGTTTTCTGACCAAAAACTGATTTCTTCTCATGCAGAACCCCCTGTTATAGACTCCCTGTTATGGTTAGAGTTACATGTGACTATTTCACAATGAGGGGGCGTTTTTCAAGGGTCTTTTTGCAGCAAGCCGCTATTCATTTCTGACCCAGGCGTGTGTGTGAATGAAGTGTGTGTGTGCTTTTTCAACGTTCAACCCACCATTTTCTTTTGCTCTCTCTGCCACTGCTCCTTCACCTCTTTTCGCAGTTTGTCCAGCTCATTCTTTCTGGCCAGGAGAGGCTGAAACCACCCACACACACACACACACACACACACACACACACACACACACACACACACACACACACACACACACACACACACACACACACACACACACACACACACACACACACAGTGAGTCAGCCCTATTTTCATCTTCATCAATGGATCACATGATCGCTTTGCTGAATTGACGTACCTGCATGAACTTGTTGGTCTGGAGGGCGGCCACAGTGTGAAGCACCAGCTGGCTGTACTCGATGTCGTTTTTGAACGCCGACATGTAGATCTCACGGAAAGGCATGAACTCCTTGAACGAGGAGGAGAAAGTCTAAATGTCAACCCCCAAAATGCCCAAAGAGGCAGCAACCAAACCGTGATGGCAGTGCCAGTCCACATGAACTGAATCTAGTCACCTGTTGACTTGCATGCGTCTTGGCAGATTCGGCCATTTTGGCGTAACTCTTTGCACACTCGATATCTGCAAATGGACCACAAAGGGTTAACGTTACACATATGGAACACTAGATATGAGCCTTTCATACAGTGCTGCAACACTTGTGATAGTGACTGAACGGTCAATTACTTGTCAAAGTTTCAGATTTTAAATCCTGTTGATTTCAACTTGCTTCTGGAGTTTGTACAAATATTTGTATATTTTGAAATATGTAAGTGTCATGAAGCTCGTATTAACTGTTGTTACGCTCCCTTGAATACAATGCCGTTGTATCAACTGGTAGCCACTAAATCATAAAATGTCCCTGGGTCATGAAATAAATCTATAAAATCAATCAATAAATAATGAGTCAACTAAAGTGCATGTGCTAAAACATCAACAGGTACAGTTCCTGATATCAAATGTTCTGTACAACGTGATGGAGTGTCACCGTGTGGACTTTCCAAGTGACTGAGTACCAGACCACCACCATTCATTAACCAGGGTCCTCAACAAGCTGTCAGAGCACAACCTTGGCTTGGGTGAGACTTCATACTGATGTGTTGATCTAAGGGTTTCTTTCTTAATCCTCACACTGGTACACTGTATCCTGTATTCAGATATCTTAATTGTCATATATCAAAGACCTGTAGAATTATTTTTGGTACAGTAAGGGTCAAAGCCCAGCGCATGGTATTTCATTTAAGACCAACTTAACAACCAAGCTAATGAAAGATGTGAAACTACAGTATGAATGGGCAGAATAAGACAAATGACAACAGGAAATTAAAGGTTTAGAGAAATTATGTCCAACGACATCTGCTTCAGGTATTTAATGCTTTTAAGGCCTTAAAATTAGATAATTTCAGACTTTCTCAGACTCTAAAGGACCCGTGGATACGCCGATATCCCCATCAAGACTTAAAGAGCACAGGGTTAGCCATACTAACACATGGGATGACACGTTTCTCCATAGACGTCAATGTGATACAGTCAGAATTAACCCTGTATGTGCCAGAGGAGCCTGGCGTCCCCCATCAGCACCGAGCTCACCCATATTGAGACGCTTCTCCACCCACGCCAGCAGCTCTTTGGTGTATTTGGACCAGGCCTTGGCGTAGAGCAGCACCGACTCCACCCCGCTGTCCCGCCGCTGCAGAGTCCCGTCCACCTCCTCGGCCCGAACCGGCGGGGACGGCCCTGTGAGCGACACCGAAATACCACGTGGGGGATTGTGAAAAAGATGGGCTTGGACATGACCGCCGGCGACCAATCCCCATCCAGCACGCCCCTCACCACCGTCGGACATATGTGCGAGTGTTTAGTATCGGTGGCTGTGAGTCAGGGAGAAAAGCCCGCTCTGACCTTGGTGAGAGTGATATGTGCTAATACCCTGTGAAGGTAAGTAAAGCTGGCAGGGCATTGACTGTTGCATGTATTAATATGTGGTGAAGCTGACAGGTCACCGGGACTTGACAACTGGTAGTGCTACCCCACAGACCCGGCAGTGCCACAAGACAGACAACACCATGATCACAGAGTAGCAACAGCATAAAACTACTTTTGAAAACACCTAAACACAGACGTCAGCATTAGTTTCTCTCCATGCATTCACAAAGTAGCGCCAAACACCAAACAGTAGCTGTGTGTCATCAGCCTTACCTCGCGGATCATCTTTCTCTGGACCGGATCCTCCAGATTCCACAGCGAGATTTTCAAAAGACTGGAAAATAAATGGAAAAGTTGGTACAATGGGGAAGACGAATGTCCCACTTGCATCACAATCTTTACTTCCCTTTCAGAGCCGTTATGAAACCTACCACAGGAAAACAAACATATGAAGTCAATTCATCATTGGCAGAGGCCATGTCGGGAACACACGTCAACCTGGAAGCGCTCTCTTAACCCCTGAACTCTGCACTGTGGTGGTGCTTTGTCTTAACGTTTGCCCTCCACTTGCCAAATAAGGGGCAGTAGGCCACATCCTGGGGTTTCTTCGGACAGTGAATAACCTGCACCAACATCACCCTTTTGCTTCTGATACTGAAGTTCTTGCAGGTACCAAGTGCAAATTAGATATCACATGGCTCTTGGTGTTTGATTTTAGCATCAGAGAAACTCTCAGGTATGGACACAGTATTGAAGCTTGGTATCAGCCCCGACATCCAATACCAGTATCGGTGCATCCCTAACACGTAGAGGGCGAAAGAGGCTCTCGCTTGAGGGGAACATGCTAGAAAATGAACATTGCACTCGTCTTACCCTGCACCTCTTAGTTAGGGGGAGCCCCAACACCGATCCGTTCTCTACATCTCCCATAAGGAAGTCAGACACTCTGGAGGGAAAACAGAGAGCGGTGAGAGATTAGGTTGAGATGGGGTGAAACTGATCAGACGGGCAGACGTTTGTGCTTTAGGTCAATGTTAAAGAGAAAACCTTATCATGAATTATGTCCTGACAAGCGACGGAATGAATGCAACTGTTCTTGAAGGAACTTGGCGGTGAATTAAGAGTAGCAGCAGCTCAAATAGTTACCAGTGTTTTAATGTAGTGGCGAAGGCTAAGACAATGAAACAGGCCATTTTATCGCAATCACTGCGGTAACACAGTACTTACACATTGCCAAAAGTGAACGCCAATGTGTCGATAGCGGTGTAGATCTCGCTGAACAGCTTCTGTTTGTTCTCTTCGTTCACCTCCTTGAAGTTCACCCCTGTCAAAGAAGTAGAAGTACGCTGAAGTCAGGTTTTGGTGGAAAAGTTAGACGCTGCATCTGTGACATATTGAAGACATCCTGTACTTGTACCATTGATCTGGCTGCGTTAGCAAATGCCAAAATATTTAATAATCACGTACACGGTGTGATTCATCATCCTCTGTATGAGGGGAAAGTATGGAGTCATTGAAAATTTGCTTTTGAGTCATGCCACACTCGTCAAATCGAACTTAGAGCTAAGGAACTTCATATCTTGGCACAGGCATTTTAAAATGTCTACCTTTTAAAAGACATCTAATCTTACAGATTGATTATTGGCATGAAAATCAAACTTATTGAGGCTTATTTTTGAATGCATAAATTATTATAAGATGTTTGTTTACAATGTGGTAACACTTAGAATCAGTTGCATTTTTGAAATACTGAGCCACATTGGGTGACACTTTTCTCCCACAATTGGATATATAGCGTTTTAGAAAGAAACGTCCATACATTCTATATATCCTGCAACCCTGAAATCAGAGAAGATAAGGAACGACAAGTGTATATATTCGTCTGTAATCTGAAAAGGCAACCATTTCCTGCTCCAAGTGTAAACAAAGTGATGACTGAAGAGAGAATAGGGGAAAAACACCAATGTCAATATGGTTGCAATCAGTCTTCACAATAAACTTCCTGTCCTGGACTGAGCAAAGAGAAAATAAACTTGCAGAAAGATGCAAAAAAAAAAAAAAGAGAGAGACCAGCCACCAACTAATAATCAAGTGATGTCATTGATCATTTCCCTGCCTCCATGAGGTCCTCATTCCTTCCTTTCTATTAAAACAAAAGAGATTTCAAAGAGTTCAAAGAGCCAGACCTGGATGTATGAAGCAAACTGACTTGAGTTATTTTCCGCTAGCTGAGATTTAACCAGCGGCTTTGCGGTCTAAAAAACCCAAACATTCAAAGCGTATGGTTTAAATACAGTTTTTGAATCAAGTCAGGGAAGTAGCCATTTGTTGAACCACAAACTGAGAACTGTCCAGCTAATCTTGAATGGGTGAAATCAGCGATGAAGGAGGTTGTTTCAAGAGGCATCCAGGTTTCCAGAAGTCTTTTTTCCTCACAGTTTGTCGAAGCTCTGCTCTCCCATCTGTACCACATAATGAACCTTCTAGTAACACACACCCACTTACCCAAAACTGAGATGCTTCTTCAGTGGCTATGACCCTTAGCATCCAGTCCTTTTGAAGCGGTCCACAGAGGAGTATACTATGCTACAACCATCAACTCTCCACCTCAAAAAACTTTTCTTCAGCATTTCTTTTGTTGAAAATGTCTCCTGCTGACCATGACTATTAACCATTACTTGGGTGGGTGACTGGCATCGGTCTCTCCTGTCCAAGTCAGGTGAATGAAAAGTCCATTTTTTGCGTGGAAGCTCACCACGCCACAAAACAAGTTATCATCCTTTGGAGGGTCCAAAAGATATATCCCTCATTCCAGAAAATTGGTAGCTGAAAAGAATCAGTCCGACTTGGGACTTCTCCAAAAGCTGAGGGAATGGTAAGGCCCTGGAGGAATGGTGACAAAAAGGATTGTGGGGTTTTGACTGGGTCCGACGTCCATGGGACCCTGGGAGCCTCGGTAAACCAAGAACAGCTAACCACCACGGTTGAGTGTTGAACTCTCTTGTGTGGTTGCATCTCCTCCTCTTCTGTCCACCACCACCCCCCCCCCCATCAACCCCCAACAGGACATCCTGAGGCTCGCTGGAATACAATGACAGTACTCGCTCAGGCCCCAACCAGTGGTCCAAACGTGGAAGTTACATCATCGGGCAAAAATGGCATTGTTTCACTGGGAAAGCACAACACTCTTGAAACACTCATCAGCTGCAAACTCCTGCGTCGAGTTTGTGGATGGGAGGAACTTGGCTGACAAAAAACATTGATGGGGAGGTATAGCGAGGTGTACACGTGGATATGTGTTGAAGTAGGGGGGGGATACAAGACAAACTCCCCTGGAAAATACCATTTATTGAAACAGTAAATATCTTCTTTCTAGAAATACAACAAATGCCTGGCTTAAGTCACAGAGCAACATGCAACCGACTTCCTGGTATGATCCACCTGCTTCAATAGTCCACAACTACAACTCACAACCTAACATTGTGCAACCTCTAGACCACGAGACCGCCACAGTCCTGAGCCCTGATAGTGAAGGAGGTCTGTGTACAGCTGATACAGCCGTGTCACTGTATGGGGCAGTGAACAACTCTGGCCACCTAGTGGCAGAGAAGGAGGTATGACATATTGCAACGCAGGAACAGTTTTAAGATGATAGAGAAGTGTTAATTACAGTTGCACACTAAACCCATTGCATTATTTAGCGATCCATCACAGGAACTGCTTCACCAGTATCACTGAAGCTGATGCCACTAGAGCTGTTCCTAAATCAGCCACTGTGGAGAAAACAGTGATTTACAGTGTTGGACACCTGTCAACCCGTTCAGTAGCATTCTCAACACAAAAGGCTCCTATATGACTGTTGGCCTGTTGTCATAAAGTTGTTCCTAGTCAGTCTCTCTTGTTATTGCACGCCAGCATGTCTGAATACTAGACAAGCAACCAAGTTATTGCATGATAAATATAGGACTTGTATGCACATAATAATTGTTTACCACACACACACACACACACACACCGCCGAGTGTGCGTGGACACATTCCACATATTTCCGTGGAAGGTGAACTCCTGACATGCATATGCAGAGCTTCAGCCTTTGTTCAGTTCACCATGTCACCGTTCTTTATTAACTAAAAGCTTTTCAAAAACTATGCAGCCCCTCAATGCCCTTCTTTGCAATGCAAATTGAGACGAGGTATACTCAGGGGATTCTTGTGTGGCAGGCCAAGTTAAGAATTGACCTGCATGCCAGATCATAATCTTAGAGAGAGAGAGACAGAGAGAGACAGAGAGAGAGAGAGAGAGAGAGAGAGACAGAGAGACAGACTGAATGGGATTCCTCAATCTAGTTCCCTCTGGACTGGCAGACAAAGCACAAAAGACTTCACACCCGCTTCTCCCTGCCTCTTACCACGGGAATGAATGAGACGTCTGACTCCAAAATGTTATTTTCATACTCTCTGTATGGGGCTTCAAACACACGCTGGTGCGTTTTGAGAGTTGAGTGACTTCTGAAGAGCTTCGCTGCTTTGAAGCTTTAAGAAAAATCTCCTCTGAAACATCCCCGGGAAATTCTTTCAGCTGTGGTCTTTTTAAGACTTGGGAAGAGCATGGGAGAGAAAAAGGACATAGTCATAGTAAAAGTCCAGGAGAGGCGCTGCTAAGGGAAAAGGGAGGGTAGATAAAAACAGACAGAAAGCAGACAGGAGGAAGAGTGGAGGAGTAGGTGGTATGATGTACAGAGTCATGAGGAGTATGTGTGTGGTTGAGTGCGTATGAGGGAGTGCTGGACGTCACGGCTCACCTTTGACCCTGGCGATGACGGTTCCAGCCGTGCTGAGGATGTCCACCGAGTTGAGACTCTGGTGTTTGCTGATTATGGCCTTCAGGACTCGCAGCAGCTCCCCGAGACGCTCGTGGACCGCCTGGTGGAGGCAGTCCTGGTGCTCTGGAGAGTCACGAGAGGAAAAGTCACTTTTACAACGATGGGCCATGAGTGTATGTTCCACTGCTCCCATAATGCTGCAACTCCTATTTTATCCCTCCATACATTTGACTTAATACGTAAAGAGTTTATTTGCACTTTGCTCTGTTGCACGTACATGTAGCCTTGTGTTATTCTTGATGTTTATTGCTCGTTATGGTTTGTTGTTGCCATCGTTGGTTGTTGTTGTCGTTGTAGTTATGTTTTAACCAGACTGCACAACTCACGGGACAATAAAGATACTAAATTGAATTAAAATGCTGTAACTGTCAGTTGCATTATGTTTAATAAACCACATTTCACCACATTCAAATGTATATACTAATAATAATAATAATAATAATAATAATAATAAAGGTGGGGCAGTGGAGTAATCTCTCAGATAGAACCATATACTATAGGTAGCTGAAGTCAATGTCACATCTCAGACTCCCACCCTCCACAATAAAAGGACTTGTCTCCCCTACTATGATTCCTGCTACCTTAATTCCCTATTAAAGTCAATATTTGGTGCAATATTAGGCACAACTTTTAGAAAAGGTAGCAACCGTTTACCCTACAAGCAGCCACATACAGATCCAGACAAGAGTGTTTTCCCATGTTAACCATCCATTCAACATAACTCTATTGGTGGTAACTGCCAAGAGGTATCTAGTGAGTCAAGTGTCTACTGGGTATAAAAACACGCTTTGTTTTGAGAAATACATCAGACAGGCAGGTTTCCATGACAACTACTACATCACCCATAAGCCTTGCTAGCTCCCAACCAATCAGATCTGTACCCTCCTAGTGTCCGACTGCAAAGATGATGAAGCGGCACAAAACATTGCACCATTGTTGCTACCATCGACTACGCTGTCTTTGCCTCATGTGTTTCATGTGAGGCGATTGATTCAAACCATCCGTCGGACCACGTAGAACCCAGCCATGTAAAAACCTCTATGGCAAAAAATACTTCAGGAACCTTATTGGCACTGGGACATTCCAGCTCTGTTGGTTTTAAGGGTGACCATGGCAGCCATGTCAGAGTAGCACCGCCATCCATTCACGGCAGCCCTGGTCAGCACAGTAGTAGTCAGTCTGCCTCGGCAACTAGACCATAAAGCAGAGATGCTGGTGGGGATGTCACAGCTATCGGCAAACTTGCACACAGCAGTCACCACAGGAGTAACCTGGCGACCAAATGCATAACTAAAGATGACCTGAAGTGATCTTTCGGCAATTAGCGGTTAGCTAGTAAACATCCAAAGAGAACACGGCATCCCAGAGGTATGTGGTCTTTTGTACTGGAAGTAACCATTGCTAAGATTGAGTCACCGCAGTGTGGTGTGCACTTTGCTATCAAGTCGCATTGATAACATGCTCTTGGCATAGTTAAGCGGTGAGGTGGTGATAAGGTGGCTGAATGAGAAGATGTGAACTCAGCTGAAGGTATTGTTTACTACTTGTTTGAAGTTTTTATTGAGCACTGCAGGGTAGTGTGACACAGCTCTGACACAGCTCAGTGGTTGGCTTTCCCAGGGCCCACTAACACCAGAGGTAACAAGGGAGGCTAAGAGATACATGTGGGTTTATGAAGGCACACACACACACACACACACACACACACACACACACAGTCAAAGCCACATTTTGTGCTGACGGTCACCCCTGGATTACCCATCGCATGGAAAGGGGGATCAGAGTTTAGCCGTCTCCCATTTTTTCTTTTATTTGTTAGCCCTCTTTTTTGGAGTGGGACAAAAAGGGCCGACAGTGGGACTAATGTTGCTGGGACTGTGTGGCAGTCATGACAATGCCAGCTGCGGCCTGACCCGGAAATCCAGCCAACTGACCAGTAGGTGACCAGTTCACAGTGACCAACAGGTCACAACATCACAACAACCATCAAACACCCCAGAATAGAAGTACTCTGGTAGGACTCCGGTCGTGGCAGTCCCCATTTTCTCCAATGAATAAGACTTGACGGTCACAATGAACCACCATGTGCGCTGTTGCTTCATTGACAAGAGCCAATCAGCATCCAGCACGCCAACAACACGCCACATACACCCAAAGAACTGGGGCAATCTGGAAAGGAATAATAACTCAGGACCTAAAAAACACAGAACCAGGAGGTCAGTAGGTCATTTCAGGTGAACAATAACCACTTCCAAAGAACCAACAGACACAAACAAATCAACTTGGCAAACAAACTACTAAAAAACAGACATACCAAATTGGCAACTTGCAGTTTGAGGGGTTTAAAGAGAACCACAAAGCCCAGACTACGCCAATAATGAAAAACTGTATAAACTAGTCCATGCCAACATGCCCTGCTGCCTCCAGCCTGCCAAGAGCTTTTCCACGGGCCCTACAGTCCTATGCTCCTCCATAGCAACAGTCTTCATCCATCTTCATCAGATGTCATGCGCAGCTCGGTCCAGTGCGGAGGACCTGGTGGTTTTTGATGACGAGAGCCTCGCCTCTTTTGTTTCAGCTCCTCGAATTCCCGCTAGGCAGGAAGAGGGCCAGCGGTGTGCTTCTGGCTCCACCACGCATCATATCGGGACTTTGAGATATTCTCTACGTTTAAGCATACATGGAAAGTCTTTCTCCATGTTTTAAGTCTGAATTACTTTGACATTTAAAAGATTACTGAATGCATCTTGGGTAGCAAATCTGTACCAAGTGATGGTACAGTAGTGGTTTGACATGTAGCCCTGCTGGCCTAGGATTCATTCCCACAAAACCCTTCTCTCCGGTGTTTCCCCTTCCTACCGTCTCAGTATAGAAACAAAACATTGGAACTAAGTTCTTGAGGGGTTGCCTGCCTTGTTAGTGCAGTATCTCTAAATGTCTGTTATCTGTTATGGTTTGTTGCATTGGCTTCAGACTCCAGTGTGAAAAGGTTTGCCTGGCCGAACTCGTCACATTCTTCATACAGCAGCCACCACTGTGCGACTGTCTGCAGTTGGTCTAGAACATCATGTGACTGGTTGTGTTGCTAAGTGTCTTCATTTCCTTTTCCAGTTTAATGCCTTTGTTTCCATCTCCATGCTAACATCCCATGGTAAACTCCTCAAGATGACTGGTTTGGAGGCTCGGCTTCCTGGGTGCACCTTTATGACCCTGCCATCTCTTACCTACCATCTACCAGCTCATTACCATCTATATTGTCCAGTTCCCCCAAAGACCTTGTCTTTCGCAACCTCATGAGGGGACCTCAGCCCACAATGATTGGATAGGGGGTCAAAGTTTACAACGACCGCCTCGAACCTTAAGCCCTTAATTGGTCCAGGTCAGTTTAGATCCCATTTATGGACATTATCCTTTGAATGACAAAAACACCCACAATGGCCTAAATCATCCCCACATATACAGGCCATTCACTGACAGAGTAACTGAATCCTGAGTCCTGGGGCATCAAGCTTGGGGAAGCTTGAGGTTTATTAAGCACTAGCCTAAACTGAATGCCCACGAGACAGAGGCTCTTCCTTTCCAAAGCTCCATGGGCTTCAATCTTCAATGGCTGTTGTGTGGCCTATTGGGCCATCCTAAATGCAGGCTAATTAGCAAGACATTATGGTTGCGTCCTCCAGCCCAGCAGGACACGGGATAATGTACAGAGGCTGATGATTTAACCCTGCAACTGCCAATTTGAGTGGGAGACAAAGGGGAGAGGACTTGTTCCCACCAGGCCTGCTGAAACGCACATCTCCCTCGTGAATTTTGTTGCAGCAGGTTTATTGTCAGTTTAAAGACCGCAGAAGAAGCATGAATAGGAAGTTTGTGGTAAAAGTTCTGATGAATGGAGACGTTTCAATATGCAAAAATTGGTCCATAGCCTTTTGAAAACAAGAGAGTAAAAAACAAACAAGCTGCTGGAAAGGATCATTTGGTTTTCACTGGGGAAGACCACTGGGTTTTGAGTGAGGGCTTGTTTGAGTGCGGAAAACTCCCCATTGTCTCTGGGGCCACTAGCAAACAGTGGGACTGGTCGCCTCATGGGCCTGCCACATGAAGCATTTATGGAACAATAAATCACAACACCAGCTTTCACTTTTCACAGGAGGCTTGGACTGCATGTGTGTGTGTGTGAGAGAGAGATGGTTAAGGGTGGGGGGGAGGTTGCAAAGAGCAACAGGGGAGGAGTGGTGGTGGGTATGGGAGAAAAAAGGGGAAGGGGGTTGTGTGTTATTAGGGGTAGTGCTCTCCCTTGGGTTTTGTCCCAAATTTACCCCTGCACCCCACGTCCAAGCTTCACCAGGGGCTGGGAGAGAGAGAGACATTCCCGGGTATAAAAAGCCCTGGTGAATGAAGGCTACAGGGGGATCAGACTCTGATCCTGATGAGAAGGAGGCCGCGGATCAGGAGCTGCTCAGAGGCTGCCAGCGACACATTGCCAGGTTTTTACTTCATTAGCGTCATGGAAACCCGACATTCCAGCCTCTTGTTAGGGAGCGGGGACGGGAGTCGCGGGAGCGAGGGGCGGAGGGGGAATCCATAATGAAAACATTGTCGGATCATTCACCATCGAGATGACACCTCAATACCACCACGTTCAGACGCCCCTCTGGTAGGAGGACAGCTTTCATGTTACAGATCCCCAGATAGAAGATGGTATCCAGGGACCCCATGCAGGAGGTCTCATTGTTGTTGATCTAGTACTGGAGTGTAGAACTGTCTACATTAGAAATGAAACCTAGGATTACTACAGTCATATACAACGCATTCTCTAATTGGGATCATTTCTAGTAAATTAAATTATAGTGAAGTTAAACTTTTGTTCATTTTGCTGAAGACCCCCTGCCCCCCCCTCCAGGACCCTGGGGGTCCCTGGACAACACTTTGAGAACCAGTGGTCCAGTGAATTAGGCATTAAACTGGTCTTAATCTTCTGGAAGTCATGTGGTGAAAAAAGTCTGTAATCCTGCACATTGGCCAACAACGTATGGGCCAACATATCAGAAATTCCTCTCTTATCCAAAGCTACTGCTGTTCAGAAACACTGCTGATGTTTTCTCTCGGTTGTTTAAGTGAAACGTCTCACCTCTGGGGCTTCGCGTCAACGTCACGATTCCTTTTTTACCTTCCACGAGGGCCCGATACAATATGACTTGGCAACATTCCTGTCGCTGTGACCCGAGCTAGGCTCAGTCATGCATTGCAAATCATGGGAGCAACGTATTATTTATGCTTCAAAACATTTGAGAGAACGGAGGTGAGCTTATTGCCACAACGCAAGTGTGAAATCAGTAAACATGTCACAACCGGGTCGGCGGAGGTCCGATCAAATGGAGGGAGCTCACCGCAAACGGAGCTAAACAGGGTGTTGGACAGGCTAGCCATGACTAATGTCAATCAAAACCTCTCCAAGTGTCCCATTGAGTCAGGCCACAGCTGGACATTCCAGTCACTCGCCCTCTGAATAACCAACTAGGACTCTGGGTTTGGCACTTGTTTAAAAGAAAAGGTGCATTCATCAAAAGGCTATGGTGAGGCTAGAGGGCTCCTTCGAGACTCCGCCTCCTCATCAAAGGACAATAAACCAACTGTGGGCCTAATAATCAATCACTGCATGAGGATTCTTCTTTAATTCTTTAGGGTGAAATGCCACATTCCTTGACACATTCCCCACTCACCAGCATCTCATATGTTGACCAAAGTGACCAAAGTCATTACATTCCAAAAACCGAACCATTTGTCCTACCGTAAGGGGGTCATGCAAAATGGATCCACTTAACCTTTAACACAGAGCTGCCTTTAGGGGTAGGGTCACCCATACATCCCTACATATGCCCCTCCCTTACACACTTCCTGTGGCCAGTGGCCCTGGTCCACCTCTGTCGACAGACCACCGGCGGTCCACTCCGAGGATTAGGAGATTACATGCAGCTGGTAAAAGGCGGGGGACCTTTGCCTTCCCAGACTTCTGTGCTCATACCAGGGCATTCCCTGTCGCTCCACCTTTGAAGCTCTTTCCCATGACTGCATACACAGAGCGACAGCATTTAAAAAGAGCCCCAGGCTAGACACACAGCACCTTCCGCCTAGGTGGGGGGGCTTTTATGTTGCCCTCAGGAGGATGCTGCCTCAGCCAGGCCCGTTAGCGGTTAAGAAAACCAAATGCAGATAAAAAAAAAACTTATGCTCAATTGAGATTTGCTCAATTGAGATTTGCAGTCACTGACATTTTGATTGATGGATATCAGGAGGAATAGGAGATATCACGTATGAAAGAAATACCAAACTCCAGTAAAGGATTAAAACAAATGAAAGGCCTTCACAATCACCCCGAACTCCAAGGGTGAACTCATAAAACGTTCCCAAATCTCCTTCTAGTCGACGGCCGTGTTTACCCTCGGATATTTCTCTTAGTCCTTAGCATATCAATGAGATGCCTAGTGTGGAGTCAAGAATTTGCTTTTCTCCCCTCTTTCATTTCTCTTTGGAGCTGTCTGTCAAAGTGAGGAAAGACAGGCAACCTTTCTCTCTTGATACCCCCCCCCACCCCCCCCACATCACCACCATCACCACCACCCCCGCCTACCGTTGATGCAAAGCTCTGAAGGCTGGCATTCCAACTATGCTTTCTTTAAGAGAGACTGCAAATCCCCCCACGGTGCAACCGCTAGCTGGCAGCCAAAAACGGTGAAGCATTAGCCCGGAGAGACGAGAGCGGCTCGCCACGCTGTCTATCGCGGGGGCAAAGGAACATCAGCATGGCAGGGAGCTGGGAAATCTATCTGAACAAGGAATAAGACTGGCCCGACCACATGGGCCCCTTCAGCACACCTGTCAAGAGGCAGAGTCGAGGGTGAACTTGGCATTGAGGACAAGAGGACATTGTTCAGCTTTACTAGCATCCTAATCCTAGGTGAATGGGGTTTGGGCACTAGGAGGTTTGCACAGTTGACGTCAAAACATGATTCATTTCATAACTGTCAAGCATTTCAGTTGTTATTACCAGCAGCCTATATGAGTGAAATGCACTAACACAGCTTTTGATGACAAAATCGTTTTTACTGTTGTTGTTTTATTAATTGAAAGCACCTGTGAACTCTTGGGAAAGGTTTTTTTTAAGAGTTTCATTAGCCAATTTGTTCTTTTTGCATTCAATCAGCAATTACTCAGAATTATAACGATATTTTAATGCAGAAATCTAATTAACACTTGAAGAGAATCTAAACAGGAAAAGAGCTCAAGAGACAAATAAGGGTCCTGGGTGGGTTCAAAGTAGGGATGCAACAGTATGAGATCTGATGGCATAATTATAGTCTGAGGAAAAATCAGTTTCACGGTTTTACAATTATTATGCAACAATTTACTTTTACAACAGGACGAGGAAATGAGAAGTTTTGGCCGCCGCAATCTCATGCAAGGGAACCGAGACGAACGTAGATTTACAGTGTTTAAGCGTGTTAGTCTAATACCGTGTTATCGCGCTAACCGTTCATTCCATGTACGGTAACATTTAGTAGTCACATTGCCTGCATGGGTTTGCATGAAGGTCCTTCCCTGTGCGGGTGTTTCTGCTCAGTCTGTCAAGGCAAGAACATCTTAGCCAAACAGAGACGACCAGAAGCCCCTTCTTCCTCAGTCACAGATCTGGAGCTCGTGAACTCTGATCCCACCACCCACACTAGGGGCACAAATTGCCTTCTAGAAGCCATATCCTTAGGAAAGACTGAGATAATTAAATATTGTATTTTAGTCTACATTTTGAGTTTTTTTTTACATATCTTCTCTATCATACTCCCCTATCTCAAATTTGGCTCTGTTCTTTAATAACCTCCTTCAAAAACCGACATTGGGATAATTTGAGTCCACAGAAGAGTGAACCGTATTTGGTCACTTCGCCAGCTTGCACTTTGCTTCATCGTTTTCCCCATCAAGGGGTGTCACTCTAACTTTCATGAACGTGATCCTGAATCTTGCAATCTTGAACATAGCAGACAAACTGCATGGTTTGAAGTTTTGAGTCCTCCAGTAGCTCTCTTGCCATAGTCCCACTGGCTTAACAAGTAGAGTTCCACAGCATGCCGTCTACATGCCAAAGCGTACACAAGCTAAAGGCTCTGCATCACAAGCTCAATTAATGTTGGTAGTGCTTTTGGATTTGTGTCATAATTGAGAAAAATTTTTCTAGAAATATTATTCATAAACGTGAAAACAAATTAAATGTATGATGCATTGAGAGGTTCATCGTACACCACAAAAACTACCCATTAATACCCCCTACTACCATTCACATATTGGGGCCTAATTAGTCACCAGAAGGACAAGCTATTTGGTCCTGGCCACGCTTCACGCTCAGTCTGTTTACCTCCACATCAAACGGGGTCCCTCGTTCTTTTCATTGGCACAGCGACCAAGTGCCTCAACTTACTGAACATCGCAGACAAAGACAGTGGATGGTTATCCCACCAGTCTCTCTCCCATAAGCCCCACTGGTCTTTAACAAGTTATGAGCTGTTCCCAGCATGCCGCTGCCCTAGTCGCACGCAAGCGTACAAAGGCTAAGGCTCTGGCAGCAAAGCAGGGCTAATTATTGTTGTTGTTGTTGTTGTTGTTGTTGTTGTTGTTAATAATAATAATAATAATAATAATAATAAAACATTTCAAAATCAAAACAAAGTTAAAAATGATTCAGAGAACATCAGACAAGGAGAACAATAAAAACATCCAAACTAAAAAACAACAGTGATAAAATGAACAGATAATAAACTAACAATTAAAGAGAAGATGATAGTGAGACAAAAAAAACTAAGTAAGTAAAAACTAAGTAAAAGCAAGTTTATAAAATGCCTTTCCTAATTCTAGAGGACTTTAATCCAATCTGTAGATTCAGGTGCTACTTAAGCTTATTCAAAGGATAAATTTGCCATCTTGGTTTCAAAGCCTTAATCCCAGATGGCTGATGGGACGCCTTCCGATCACACAACCAACTGTTGCGTTGGTTAAATCTGACATCTTTGTTTTAGGTCATCTAGGGGAGGATACACTCTGTAGACGTTGACTCTTATTGTGTCAAAAGACTCACACTTTGTCTCACAGGTGATCAAACGTTTGACAAGGTGATAGCATCTCTAAAATCCCCTTTTCTTCTCGGTTGTGGGCAGCCGACTCAGGAGGCCGACCACTGTAAGGACAAAAACAAAATAAAACATGTGGTTTCCTCTGTTCTGGCAACCGGTGCTCTCCCGTGTCAAAGCTCAAGCGAAATCAATCAAACAAACAAAAGCACAAGACGCAAGACAAGCACAAGACAAAAGGGCTACCGAGGCCGCCGGATCACTCTTCTTCTACTCTTCCTTCACATCTGAGAGAGGACAGGAACACATCTGATCAATCTGGATGTTGTCAAACGTGGAACACTTCCATGTTTGAGCGTACAGTGTGGTCTGTCCTCACAGCCCCCCCCCCTCCTCTAAAAATAAACAGATAGCACCAGCACTGTTGTTTACAGGCACCGCCCCTCATCAGAGACCACAACCAATCAATCACTCCCAAACACTGCAGTGTGGGAAGCTGGGAGTTGTGGAACAAATTCACCCCCAGCCAAAACAGTGCCCATAACCATAAATCTTTTCATAAGGAAGGAAGGAAGAGGACGGAGAGAGAGAGAGAGAGAGAGAGAGAGAGAGAGAGAGAGAGATCCCTTGTGGTCTAACTGGAAAACAACTTACAAATCTTCAAGTGCAGTTGGCCCATTAAACTTGACAGATCAGCATGGCACCGCCACCTCCATCCATGCCCTCGCCCCGTGGCTGCCCGTTTACTATTATTTCATGCTTTGTTTCCCTGGACAGAGAGGATAAATGCACATGCCATATGTCACCTCACCACACACTTCAATCCCCTGAGGTCGTAATCCACCATTGTTTCAGCGAATGGTAAAGTAATAGTTTTGATTTACAAAAAAAAAAATAAAGAAGATCTCCAAAACAATTAAGCTAATGTAATAAATCCTGTCAAGCAGCTTAGTTAGAGATAACTGTGTGCTTATACTGAGATCTGTGCAAAAGCCAATTCTGTAACTGGATCTTGAAAAAGGACAAGTTACAACCAATCAAGGCTAGTCTGCTTAAGGGCTAATTTACAGTGGCTTTCTATATGTATACAGTGGAAACGACCATAAAAGGAGCTTTTTTGGAGGCAAGAAGAAGAAGCTTGTGATGCTGCACAGTGGATCCCAGACCAAAGAGAGCACGTCTAAACAGCTTCAGCCATTGAGGAAGTCTGGAACGGTCAGTGAAAAGACCAAGAGGGGCTAATTTTAGGCTGGTATTTCACAAGGGGTGATTTAGACCACAAATCACTAAAATAGCATTTGGGTTTTCTCTGAGGACCCGGAGGAGAGTCACTTTCCCACAAAGCTTTGGTATCATGGAGGAGTACCCCCCCCCCCCCCCCCCCCGCACCCTCTTCTTTCCCCTCATAGTTCCAGTATACTTCAGCATAAAGCACACAAAAAATAAGCAAAAACGCAAAAGCATAATCCAGTGCAACGAATGCACCATTGTTCTTACTGACAACGACGTAGGAAACAAGAGAAAAGTCCTAAAACATTTTTGGCCAGCTGCCAGGAAATTGTCACTCACTGAGCCGTCAGGTCCATTACAGTGTGTCATTAGACATTACGCAACACCTGTGGGACATTTTCAGCAGCTACCTGTTAATCATTAAATCACACACACCACATATTCACAGTGAGAAGAGAGCCTGCCAGCAAAACCCACGCTGACGAACTCTGAGATGAAGTCATCCTCGAGCAAATGAGTCAGTGTTCGCAACAGACAGCTGACAGGAGGCGTGGGGGGGTCACACATTAACACCGACACTCGTAAAAACTGTGAGTAATGATAGAGTTGAAGCATACCTTGTGACTAAGCCTTGTGTTTTTATGACAGTACGCTACACACAACAGACAGGATGCCTGGTATTACCTGTGAGAGGTTCAGGACACAGCGGTGGCAGGATAGTCGTAAAGACGGACGTCCAGAAACCAAAAGGTCACAGGAACGATCCCTATAGCAGCCAGTGTGTCCATCGCCAGACTGAGGCTGCGTCCACACTAGGCAGGTTAAAAGCGGCGTTTTCGAAAAGCTCACTGTCCACCCTAAACCACCAAAACGCATACTTTCCTCCATGGGCATGCACAGACCCCCCCCCCACACACACACACACACACACACACACACACACACACACACACACACACACACACACACACACACACACACACACACACACACACACACACACACACACACACACACCTCGGCGTAGTGTGGACGGGAGGACAAAACCGAGAGATTAATATGAGTTTTCAAATTTAAACGGCTTAGTGTGGACGTGGCCTGAGCATCTACACAATGATTGTCATCACATGTATCACCGATCCCCGATGTATTGGTCCATGCCATGGATGGGGGGCGTAGACTGATGACTTGAATTGAAATATTAGTTTGTAGGTGCACAAAGAATCAAAGAAAACCCCAAATTTTAAAAGCACTGTCCCTACATGTGCTCCCCCATTTCACCGTCACAGGGAATGAGTTAGTGGTGGTAGTGGCTGACTAACACCTAAATATCTACAAAACAACAATGCAAACACAACCTCAGTTGTGTGCCTTGTGTCTGCATTATGCTCTCCAAGCGCTGTGGGAAGCCCTGGGCTGGTCTTGCCCCGAGCTGCATTTTACAACAAAACACCAGCAAGTAAATCTTAAATATCCTGAGGGAAGCTTTGCTTTACAGCTAGCAGTCGGAAAAGGCAAGCCTACAAAATATAGACTGACAGAAGTGCACATACTCCAGGTCTACGTTATTGTATTAAATTTAAAAACTCACATTTCAACAAGCTCCTATACATCTGACCTGCTTTGACCTCCGATAACTCTTCTCCACATTAAGCATCAGGGTAAAAAGCTTTCCATCCTGCTCTCTTCAACTTCACTGAGTACATTTCTCATCGGTGTTGTTTTCATTCTTAAATGGCTGACGCACAAAATCAGCAATCCTTCTGCTTGGCAGACTCAAGGAACAAGCACCGATGACACACCTGTCCTGGCAACAACAAGACACCCGTCTCTTAAAATAGATCATGAGATCCACAACGATCTTCTACAGAGCTCCAGGAGAAAAAAAATAGCCTTGTTTGTCATGCTAATCCTCAGATGGCGTGCAGGAGATGCTTTGGAGGCCCCCCTTCTTACCGTCAACCACAAAGGGTGCAGAGATGACCTCCACAACTCATCAGGTCACCAAACGTCCTCCGTGACCCCAACTAAGACCGACCTCACAATAATAATCCCCTCCAATTACTGACAAGTCCTTCACAAGTGGCCACTGGACATATCCAACACACTGTGGAGATGTTGGAGAGCTGTCGGGCCCTCGGCGCTCGCCCGACAACAATGAAGGCCTGTGGAAAAAAAAGATCTTCTCAGGCCCTGGTGAAAAAAAAAAATATGTTACTATGCGTCACTGGCTCTGACCAAAACTGAGCAGCAACCACATGATAATCACCATTTAAGGTAGACGTGCATTGAAAGAAAAAAAAAAGCTTCCTTTTAAAATAAAGCATTTGTAGTAGGACTGGCTGAGGGATCCCCCCGGGGACCAATCCCAGGGGCCACGGCTATTCTTAACATGGGAACGTATCACTTCAGCTGGAGCTGCCAGTTAGCAGCAGCGTGCTAGTCTGGAGATGCCTCCCGTGACAATGGGTGTCAGACTCACATCGCTGACTGTGAATACAGGCACTGTTGCGGAGGGTGAGGACTGAATATTGCTCTTGACTATTGGGGGGAAAAAAGGGTTCCCCTCTGTTTCAATGAGTGGCCAGAGTAATGAGAGGCTCCGGCTATTGTGAAGTGCCGCAGAGACAATATAGCCATAAATTAGGGGGGGGGGGGGGGGGCGGGTTAAATCACATCCAATCACAGCACAAGCCAGTGATTCCCAACAGTCTGTTATCACGCTCTGCTAAAGCCCCGCCCCCCTCTAAGCCTCACCCCTGACACTTTCAAGATGTTTATGGACCACGAGCACGAACCTTCCCGATATGGCCGACATCATAAAAGCTCATTTCCTTGATTTCTGGTATCTGGAGCGTGACCCCCATGACTCACCGTGTCAGTCCGTCTTCCCTGCGGTTAGCCTGATCGTACTTGAATCAACAGCGCATTAACACCAATGAGCTTCAAGCCTGCTTTCATAGGGATCAGCAACCGAACACATTTTAAAAACACAAATCATCAATACATCCACTTTGCCTCATCATCACTAACATCTCCCCTGCTACTTTCAGTCTTTCCTGGAGTTCAGAAGTAGCCTGAGGCACCGAGTTTCCCCTCGCCGCTTTCATCCCGTCAGTTTTCTACGGGGCAATTAGCCTCGTTTCCCCAAATCTGCTCTTTCCTGTATTTATCCCAAGTGAGCTCTGTTACACTCTGCAGTCACATGTTGTAGTTGTGGTCGCTGTGCTTACTGGACGTGCAAAAATATGTAGTTAGTCGTCGTTTGATCGGCCCTGTTGGGTTTTAAATCCATTTAAGGCTCTGCGCTTCACAGCCACTTCTCACCGTGCTACGTGGTTTTCATTTTTTTAGACACATATTGTAAACTGGTTTCTTGCCGACAGTGTAATCAATCAGTGAACGAGCAGCGAGGAGAAAATGACAGCTTGTGACATAGTGGGAGCCTGCTAACCTGCGCTGTGCTGTTAAACGACTAAATCTGTTATTGTATTGATCGCGGGTCAGCCATCAGCTACACTAGGCTGCTTCATGAACGACGCTGAAACAGAAACGTAAGCATGTCAAAAGGATAATTAACTAAAAATCTACAAAATAAAAGCCCTCTTCCACGCCTTCAGCCAGCAGACCTCTGGCTCTCACACGTGTTGATTTACTGCTTTGATCTGAGGGGCGCCGACAGGCCGGTCACAAGTCCAGCTCTCTGAAACGCCAGCCTGTCCAGCCAGGTCAAGCACCCTCCATGACCTCTCCAGACAAAAAAAGAAAAGCCTGGGATTCCTTTTGCCAGGCATTGGGCGTCATGGCACACCTCCCCCCCTCCCCCCATTAGCGTACCCCCACCACCTCACCAGCCACCCCAGGCCTTTCTTACCCAGGCGAGGGATTAGCAAATCTGGGTCTGATCCAAAAGCCGACCACACCAAGCCAAGAATGCAATAATCAGCCACACAACAACACAACAGAGCAATGAGTCACTTCAACCATCTTCCTTTTAGACGGGTTCCCCTTCGGTTGGGAAACACCTGATTACCGATGGGTGAATGACTTCTCAGAGTGTATTATTCTCTCTATTCACTCTTGAACGCTTGACTTGTTCACCCAAACACAGAAATAATTATTATATCATGTAAGAATATCTTCCACTCACACATCTACAAATTGAATTGGGGGTATTTTACGGGAAAATGTTTTTTTTTTTGGTCATAATTCGCTGAGAAAGTGGCACACAGATGGTTTAAGCGTTAAAGTCAGGATGCTCCAGTTAGGATTTTTTATTTATTTGTGTCACATTTTCTGCAAAACGCTAACTGTACATCACGTTGTGAGTATACAAGAGTCAGTCACCACTAAATGTACTCTTCATATTTTGTGCTTCACAGAGGGAGAAAGAGGGAGGGCGAGAGATAAGGTGGGTTGACTGACCGCACAGCCAAGGCCAGAGCAGACAGACAGGTAGATAGCTGGTTGTGTACACTGCGGTGAACGGACAGTGTACACAGGAGTTGACTGGCAGCTACATTCCGTTAGAAATCCCTCCGGCTGCGTTCGCACCGCTCCACTCTTCAAACTGACAGCGCCGGTTTTAACATTACAGTCAAAGCAGAGCAGAATCGGCGCCTGGTGGCCGAAGCTGAAAGAGTTCAACTTTTTTGCTGTTTTCGCGAGCCAGCCAATCACGACGAAGAGGAGGCGGGGTTTAACACCAACCACTCCTCCGTCAACGAACTGCAGCAGATATTGTATTAGTGTGAATGTAACTAATCATCACTAGGAGGCTGGCGTGAACGTTTCTTTCCCCAGTCGGCAGATCGTATTTGTGGTAAATCCAATAAGACGTAAGAAGACGTGAGAAGGCAGCTGAGAGTTTACTACAAAAACAACAACAACCAGAATGAAAATGGAGAAAGCAGCAGTAGAGAAGTTGATAGCTGAGGTTACTCTGTTGAAAATGGAGGAAGTAGCGGTAGTAAAGTTGATGCTCTGATCACAGACTCTCCAAAAAAGGCAGAACAGTAGGAACAGCATTCCTCTGTTCACTCATCCCAAACCTACCTTTGGAGTTGAAAACTTCTTTGAGGTGTAGCAGGACGTCGGCAAACTTGCGCACATCATTGACCAGCTGCATGATGCAGTCTGGGTCGGCGGCGGGTATATCCGTGCTGTCCGAGCCGGAGCTGGCCGAGCTCAGGGAGCTGCTCACGGCGGCCCTGCTCAGCACCCAGGGGCCCACGCTGGAGGGGCCGGCCGAGCCTACATTGGAGTTGGAGAGCCGGGAGATACCTAGGGAGAGTTTGGTTCCACCGCCTCCACCGCCACTTCCTCCTCCACCGCCACCGCTACTCTGGCGCAACATGGCAGCAAGCATGCCCTCTTGGTCTGGTGGCCCTCGGGCCTGGCACCTGTGATCCCGCGGTTCGGCTCCCTACTCAGACCCAATACTGCACCAGAACAGGGATGGACAATCCTGCCAAGTGGGAGGGAGGAGCATATTAATCCTGGGAAAAACTGCAATAACATAAGATTATTGATTGTTGACAGTTATAACACATCATCCAGTCACCGGCTGTCAGCAGTGTTTAGTCACTTCACTTTGCTGACAACATGCAACAGGCGGACCTCCCTTGGAACCACAGACGGTGACGTTGCAGAGTGTTTATGAGTACCTATCAGAATAAAACGTGCTGTGTTTGTTTTTAGCAGCGTTGCCTTCTGGCTGCAATGCAATGCACAAGGAGTGCTGTTTCAGGACATCATGTGAGATCTTCTCAAACATCACATCTCACTACTGTAGTGGTGCTAAATCAGCCTCCACACTCCCTCAACCTTAATACAATAATGAAACACAGACAGACCAAGACACAGACAGACAGACAGTGCTAGAGAAGCAATTATTTAACTGTAATATATCAATAAATGGATAAATTAATCATATATTTCCAGTTTCCTGTCCGATAGGAGTTACCCTACAAGACCTTTATCTAGCTATGAATCTTTATCGCACAAGCAATACCTCACGTGAGAGAAGATTGGCCATATATCATGCAAACCAGTCAGCCTTAATACATGATCACATAAAGTCAGGTGTTATATTGGACCTATGTTTGACTAGACAGATTCGACACTTCTGAATTCCCCTATCTATAAGCTTGAATCTGCAGATTGTTGTCACAACAATTTATAAAAATGTATTCATAAAGAAAATCACAGATTACAAGGAAGCTTCTCGTTGTCTTCTGGCAGAACCTCAGTGATGTCCTAGAGGGCAAATGTTGAGGCAATGGGGTGGGAAATGTTGCCTCTAGCATGAATGTTAATTTCAAAATAAAAGTTGATTACAAAGCTGGAAAGGAGGAATAAAAATTACACTATAAAAAGTACGGGTTTGTCATAACTATAACTAATATCCCCGCTACCCAGAGTCCATTTAAAAATCTAGTAGTGTAAATTACTTGCGTATACGAAAAAGCTACATACCTGGTAGAACCTAATTTAACATTTGACACGAATTATTAGGGTCTTCTGGTAAATTCGGCATATTGATAATCTACCAAGAAGCACGTAAATCCAATAAAGTCTTAATTTTTGAATGGGTTCACACTGCTGGCAGCCGCGCTCAACGGTGTATTTTGATGGAAGATTGTGGGAATAATAGGCGAACAACTTCTAAACCTTTTAATAAACCAAGTGCTGCTTTGTGTGTTGGATGAATGCCGAATTGATTAGTGCCTCCAATCGATTCATGTTATACAGGTATGTGCCGTTACAAGGCAGCGTTACACTGCCACATCCTTTTAAACGGAGTTCGGCGTGACGGTGTCTATAACAATAACAGCACGTACCGGGGCTACACCGTCTCAACACATTAGCCTGTGTATCGTGGCCTTAACAACCTTAAGATAAATAGTGTTTATTAGCATTAAATGGCTTGTACCCAAACAGAGGTTAAATTGAATACGCATAAAATACACACCTGCGGTCCAATCCTGAAACATTGCAACTAGAGAAATTCCTGGTGTAGCGATGTGGCCGATAGCCAGTCTTGGGAAACACGGCTTAATCCAACGTTATCGATCTTATTCCTTATCGTTCAGGTCCGTATGCCCATACCCCGTGTCTGGAGTTCGGCTTTTTCGCACGAATGCAGCTTAACTAAACTCTAGTGTGTTGAATCGCCTCCTCTTTCCATGTGATGTCGAGGATAACTTGTGATTGGTGTGTGTGTGTGTGTGGTGGAGATTCGTGTGGAGTCCTCCCCCTAACAACAGGTGTCTCGTGTTTTAGTGTCAAGCTATGCAGAATACAAAATAAAACTTCCGGGATGTTTACAAAATAAACCCCACGTTGGCAACCCTTTTCAAGTTCCAAAGTGAAAACAAAAAGTGTATTTTAATTGTGCAAGAGGAATCTGTATCTGTTGCTGTTTTCCCCAAATGTCCTTTTCACTGCATACATTAAAGACTCAATCACAAAACCAGACCAGACAACCCGGAGGAATGTCTATGACCATAAAGAAGTCAATTTGACCCATAGTGATAGTTTGTCCTAAATGGTCCTAAATTATATAGAATGTATAATTATAAAATTGGCGCTCTAATTAATGTGTAATGTTTTTAAAAAGTGACAAATGTTACGCTTTTATTTTAAAGACAAAGTCCTATCACTTCCGATAATATTCTATGTAACCCTGGCTAGCTTGACGGAGTTTTTGTACTGGCTTTTTACAGGACCAACCTGAAATCTGTGGTCTTGACATGTTATCCCTCGAAATTGCAGGGTTCGCCAAATTCACGCGAGATCCTGAATGCATTACTATTAAAAACAAAATAAATGGAGTCCATAAAAGCACACTGAATGGCATTAACTAAATAGCATTCACTTTACTATGCACACTAAACACGTCCCAGAAACACAACATAGCGTAGCAGGACTCCTATAGAGACAGACACATTTTATTACGTTTGCCTGAGTTGTAAATTCCTGACATTTATATAAAGGTCTTACTTGAACAACAAGTCTGTGCTTCACATTAGGTTTGCTGTGCTACGCCATCTACAGACCGTAAGTGGAAGGTTTTCATGGTCCTTCGCTCTTGAATTCACCAGTCCTCCTCAAGTATCATTTTTGACCATACCTTGACATTTTAAGTTTCAGGCCCTTGTCTCATTCTAAATTAGTTATCTAAGTCTGTACTGACTTTCTCGATGTTGCATGTATCCAGAGAGTGATGTTTACATAGTGTAAACTGGATTTAAAAAAAAAAGAGCTATAGACATCAGTTAATATATAAAACTCTTAGCTATTGAACAACTTCCATGCCGTCTCCTAATTTTATTTTATTTTATTTTATTTTTAGTCCATCGTATAGTTTGTGCCAACCCCATCACTGGTAACAAAAATTACACTGATCTGATTTACTCTGACCCAAACAATTTAAAGGGACCATAATCTTCCCTACTGCCCCTACATTATACATACAGAATATGTAGTAAAATGTATAATATTGACTGTTTCATGACTAACTCCCTTGTCAAATGCCTAGACTATGCAACTTTTTCTTTTGAATCAAGGACACAACATACTAGTTTTGAAAATGAGAACACATTCTCTTTAAAATCAACAATACTGGTGTGAGCAGGCAACAGAAGCATGGGAATTTAAATTGGGTTAGAATAGTTTAATTGCTGAGATTTTCCCTGGAATTGTATAACAAATATGAAGTCCTGTAGCTCCACCTTGAGGTGCTGTGGACAAAATATCTAAGTCACCCATCACCTTGGTGCTAAATGTTGGAAATTGTCACATTGCTATTTTATTTGCTGAATAATACCCATTAACAGGAGGCTAAAAGTTGGTGCTTGCACATGAAGAGTTTCATTCCAAAATGAGATAAAAAAAAAAAAAAAAGTCACACCTATTCTTAGAAAATGATTGATAGCACAAAAATAACGTACTATGATATTTTTTAAAGGATACTAACTCATCTCTTTGGCTGACAAAATGTCAAGACTCAGACTCAATCCTCTAAGAGATGTATGACTTTTTACTATATTTTTAAGTGCTCTTACTGTAAATATTGTGTAGTTTTTTTATATAGAGCTCTTACTGTAATACTGTAAATATTGTGTTGGTTTTTTATTGTAAATAGTGTGAACCTGTTATTTTGCCCATTGCACATTTCTGTTGAGCATTGCCACTTTTTTCATTTCACTGCACACCCCGTGTGTGTATGTGACAAATAAACTTCTTGAACTTGAACTTGACACATTCATCTAATCATGTCACTCCGTTGTGTTGGTGTCTAATTTGATTAATTGGCGACACCTGGTGGCAAAACACGTTACTCCTTGGTTAGTGCGGACAACTCTAAACCCAACTGAGGTGAGAAACATGGAAGTTTTCCTGAACTCTTATTTGCGCGGAAGCTTGAAAATGTTTTAGTTTGTAATAAAATAATTGAAATCAACATTTCGAATGATCAATACTATCAATCACTATCATATACTAATACATATACATTTCCTGATAACCAATATTCAGTATATTTAAATTTGATGTGCCAAAAATTAGTTATTTAGTGTTTCCTCCAGAAGTTTATTCTTGTCAGTGGGGAAAAGCCTCTAAAACAACCAATCCAAATACCAAAAACTAATCCAAAACACTGAGTTGTAGTTTAAATCGAGTCAGCTCAGTTAACCTGAACAGGTGTTGAAACACTACTGGGCCTTTCATATGGGCTTTTATTTTGAAAAACATACACCGTAAAGTCCCGTTCTTACTCTTGCTGCTCTGACAGTGATGTTGACAGTACACTCACGCCGGTGTCGTGCCTAAAAGTGATTTTCGCCCAAAAGTGATCAACGTCCGCGGGAGCGCGCGCAGCCTGTTAAAGCTGTATCGCCCAGTTTATATACGTCTACGGGTGCTTTTATTTGGATCAAACAGTCATAACGTGCAAATACACATAACGTTATGTCCGTGGTAATAGCAAAGGTATGTCTTTGTGAAAGTTTAACGTTTCTGATAATCAAATAATCACAATTGTGGCCAAAGAAGTGTTTGCAGTTTATAGCGTAATCAGGCATGACATTTACGTGATTATAGACAATACTATAGGCTAGTATTGTTGCCGATGTCGATATGTGTTTGGTATGTCTAATATCCTTGTTTATATTTGTAAACTAGAATGTAATTATGGTATTTACGGATGGGTTATATATAAAATAAAGAAATGATCTCTTGCAATTATCCTTATGACTCTACATTCTTTTACCTGCTCTGTGCCCTAGATTATAACCAATCCAGTCCTTTTACCACGTTAAATATCTTTAAAGCAGCAATAAGCCTACAACCCATAAAACGCAGTTTTCCACTTGCCAAAAAGTGATTGCAGCTCCTACCTTGTGACTGAAAGGTTGTTTATACCTCGGAATGACTTGATTTCATTCATGGGGGTTATATTTTAAAGATTATAGCCCACCTAGGCCTTCTTACCTGTTGAAATACCCTTTAAAGGGCCAATACAACCCATAAAACACAGTTTTCCACTTGCCAAAAAGTGATTGCAGCTCCTACCTTGTGACTGAAAGGTTATTTATGCCTCAAAATGACTTGATTTCATTCATGGGGGTTATATTTTAAAGATTATAGCCCACCCAGTCCTTCTTACCTGTTGAAATACCCTTTAAAGGGCCAATACAACCAGTAACACACAGTATTCCACTTGCCAAAAAGTGATTGCAGCTCCTACCTTGTGACTGAAAGGTTATTTATGCCTCAAAATGACTTGATTTCATTCATGGGGGTTATATTTTAAAGATTATAGCCCACCTAGTCCTTCTTACCTGTTGAAATACCCTTTAAAGGGCCAATACAACCCATAAAACACAGTTTTCCACTTGCCAAAAAGTGATTGCAGCTCCTACCTTGTGACTGAAAGGTTATTTATGCCTCAAAATGACTTGATTTCATTCATGGGGGTTATATTTTAATGATTATAGCCCACCCAGTCCTTCTTACCTGTTGAAATACCCTTTAAAGGGCCAATACAACCCATAAAACACAGTTTTCCACTTGCCAAAAAGTGATTGCAGCTCCTACCTTGTGACTGAAAGGTTATTTATGCCTCAAAATGACTTGATTTCATTCATGGGGGTTATATTTTAAAGATTATAGCCCACCCAGGCCTTCTTACCTGTTGAAATACCCTTTAAAGGGCCAATACAACCAGTAACACACAGTATTCCACTTGCCAAAAAGTGATTGCAGCTCCTACCTTGTGACTGAAAGGTTATTTATGCCTCAAAATGACTTGATTTCATTCATGGGGGTTATATTTTAAAGATTATAGCCCACCTAGGCCTTCTTACCTGTTGAAATACCCTTTAAAGGGCCAATACAACCCATAAAACACAGTTTTCCACTTGCCAAAAAGTGATTGCAGCTCCTACCTTGTGACTGAAAGGTTATTTATGCCTCAAAATGACTTGATTTCATTCATGGGGGTTATATTTTAAAGATTATAGCCCACCTAGTCCTTCTTACCTGTTGAAATACCCTTTAAAGGGCCAATACAACCCATAAAACACAGTTTTCCACTTGCCAAAAAGTGATTGCAGCTCCTACCTTGTGACTGAAAGGTTATTTATGCCTCAAAATGACTTGATTTCATTCATGGGGGTTATATTTTAATGATTATAGCCCACCCAGTCCTTCTTACCTGTTGAAATACCCTTTAAAGGGCCAATACAACCCATAAAACACAGTTTTCCACTTGCCAAAAAGTGATTGCAGCTCCTACCTTGTGACTGAAAGGTTATTTATGCCTCAAAATGACTTGATTTCATTCATGGGGGTTATATTTTAAAGATTATAGCCCACCCAGTCCTTCTTACCTGTTGAAATACCCTTTAAAGGGCCAATACAACCAGTAACACACAGTATTCCACTTGCCAAAAAGTGATTGCAGCTCCTACCTTGTGACTGAAAGGTTATTTATGCCTCAAAATGACTTGATTTCATTCATGGGGGTTATATTTTAAAGATTATAGCCCACCTAGGCCTTCTTACCTGTTGAAATACCCTTTAAAGGGCCAATACAACCCATAAAACACAGTTTTCCACTTGCCAAAAAGTGATTGCAGCTCCTACCTTGTGACTGAAAGGTTATTTATGCCTCAAAATGACTTGATTTCATTCATGGGGGTTATATTTTAATGATTATAGCCCACCCAGTCCTTCTTACCTGTTGAAATACCCTTTAAAGGGCCAATACAACCCATAAAACACAGTTTTCCACTTGCCAAAAAGTGATTGCAGCTCCTACCTTGTGACTGAAAGGTTATTTATGCCTCAAAATGACTTGATTTCATTCATGGGGGTTATATTTTAATGATTATAGCCCACCCAGTCCTTCTTACCTGTTGAAATACCCTTTAAAGGGCCAATACAACCCATAAAACACAGTTTTCCACTTGCCAAAAAGTGATTGCAGCTCCTACCTTGTGACTGAAAGGTTATTTATGCCTCAAAATGACTTGATTTCATTCATGGGGGTTATATTTTAAAGATTATAGCCCACCTAGGCCTTCTTACCTGTTGAAATACCCTTTAAAGGGCCAATACAACCCATAAAACACAGTTTTCCACTTGCCAAAAAGTGATTGCAGCTCCTACCTTGTGACTGAAAGGTTATTTATGCCTCAAAATGACTTGATTTCATTCATGGGGGTTATATTTTAAAGATTATAGCCCACCCAGTCCTTCTTACCTGTTGAAATACCCTTTAAAGGGCCAATACAACCAGTAACACACAGTATTCCACTTGCCAAAAAGTGATTGCAGCTCCTACCTTGTGACTGAAAGGTTATTTATGCCTCAAAATGACTTGATTTCATTCATGGGGGTTATATTTTAAAGATTATAGCCCACCTAGTCCTTCTTACCTGTTGAAATACCCTTTAAAGGGCCAATACAACCCATAAAACACAGTTTTCCACTTGCCAAAAAGTGATTGCAGCTCCTACCTTGTGACTGAAAGGTTATTTATGCCTCAAAATGACTTGATTTCATTCATGGGGGTTATATTTTAATGATTATAGCCCACCCAGTCCTTCTTACCTGTTGAAATACCCTTTAAAGGGCCAATACAACCCATAAAACACAGTTTTCCACTTGCCAAAAAGTGATTGCAGCTCCTACCTTGTGACTGAAAGGTTATTTATGCCTCAAAATGACTTGATTTCATTCATGGGGGTTATATTTTAAAGATTATAGCCCACCCAGTCCTTCTTACCTGTTGAAATACCCTTTAAAGGGCCAATACAACCAGTAACACACAGTATTCCACTTGCCAAAAAGTGATTGCAGCTCCTACCTTGTGACTGAAAGGTTATTTATGCCTCAAAATGACTTGATTTCATTCATGGGGGTTATATTTTAAAGATTATAGCCCACCTAGGCCTTCTTACCTGTTGAAATACCCTTTAAAGGGCCAATACAACCCATAAAACACAGTTTTCCACTTGCCAAAAAGTGATTGCAGCTCCTACCTTGTGACTGAAAGGTTATTTATGCCTCAAAATGACTTGATTTCATTCATGGGGGTTATATTTTAAAGATTATAGCCCACCCAGTCCTTCTTACCTGTTGAAATACCCTTTAAAGGGCCAATACAACCAGTAACACACAGTATTCCACTTGCCAAAAAGTGATTGCAGCTCCTACCTTGTGACTGAAAGGTTATTTATGCCTCAAAATGACTTGATTTCATTCATGGGGGTTATATTTTAAAGATTATAGCCCACCTAGTCCTTCTTACCTGTTGAAATACCCTTTAAAGGGCCAATACAACCCATAAAACACAGTTTTCCACTTGCCAAAAAGTGATTGCAGCTCCTACCTTGTGACTGAAAGGTTATTTATGCCTCAAAATGACTTGATTTCATTCATGGGGGTTATATTTTAATGATTATAGCCCACCCAGTCCTTCTTACCTGTTGAAATACCCTTTAAAGGGCCAATACAACCCATAAAACACAGTTTTCCACTTGCCAAAAAGTGATTGCAGCTCCTACCTTGTGACTGAAAGGTTATTTATGCCTCAAAATGACTTGATTTCATTCATGGGGGTTATATTTTAATGATTATAGCCCACCCAGTCCTTCTTACCTGTTGAAATACCCTTTAAAGGGCCAATACAACCCATAAAACACAGTTTTCCACTTGCCAAAAAGTGATTGCAGCTCCTACCTTGTGACTGAAAGGTTATTTATGCCTCAAAATGACTTGATTTCATTCATGGGGGTTATATTTTAAAGATTATAGCCCACCTAGACCTTCTTACCTGTTGAAATACCCTTTAAAGGGCCAATACAACCCATAAAACACAGTTTTCCACTTGCCAAAAAGTGATTGCAGCTCCTACCTTGTGACTGAAAGGTTATTTATGCCTCAAAATGACTTGATTTCATTCATGGGGGTTATATTTTAATGATTATAGCCCACCCAGTCCTTCTTACCTGTTGAAATACCCTTTAAAGGGCCAATACAACCAGTAACACACAGTATTCCACTTGCCAAAAAGTGATTGCAGCTCCTACCTTGTGACTGAAAGGTTATTTATGCCTCAAAATGACTTGATTTCATTCATGGGGGTTATATTTTAATGATTATAGCCCACCTAGTCCTTCTTACCTGGTTTTGTGGCACATTGTAACGCTGTGCCAAGTTGAGCGAGCGCGCAAGCAGAGTTGAGAGCGCACACAGCGGAGATGTTGGGAGAGGAGAGGACACTGAGCGAGTGCGCAGGTGCTTGCCAGCGCATAGAGCAGAGATTGAGCGAGCGTACAAACAGAGTTGAGCGCGCACAGAACAGATTTTTGTTTGCTCAGATTAATATTTTCTCTTCAAAATATAATTGATGTGCTTGCAAAAGTCCCACTGCGTGCTCAGGAAAGTGGCACAAAAATAACGCCATACAATGAAACCAGAGAGAGACAGAGAGAGGATGCACTGGACCAGATTAGGAGGAGGCCCTACACAGCCCTACACTGTCCTACACTGTCTTACACCTCCACTACACATTCTTATTGACATCAAACCATAGACATTATTGACAACATATTGTGAACATTATTATTGACATCAAACCATGGACATATTAGTTCCTTATTTCAGATCTCATCACATGATGGGTTAAAACATGCTATGGGTTAAATCATGTGGGGACCCAGCAGGAGGTTGGGTTTAGAAGACAGTGGCCTTGTCCTCACTAACTGAGACATCTAAAGTGTGTTTGACATGTCAACTCCACAGATTGGTAGGATCAGTCATTGTCCCCACCATTGATCAAAATGGATTTGAGGTTTCCAACATAGAAACCAGGCCCTACATGACCACATACTCATCCATGCACTCGCTTACACAGGAGGAGTCATTCACATGTTATTGGATTTTTTCATTGAAATAATTGTAATTACTCTATTAGTTGGATGAAAATCTCTTTATGGATATTATTCACTATTTTGAACACTCATCATTAATGATGTTTTGCAGCACATCTATCATCCCATCCATTTGGTATAGTGGCAAGAGAAAGTCACCCACCACCACACCCCACCCACTTTGTGCATTTTCTCCTCAATTCTATTCAAGTGAAACGTTATTTTTCTTAATTTATCAGAGAGTACATAGATCACTCCATTATTATTGGACTTAATGTGATCTTGGTGTGAGGATGCTGTCTGGTTGGATTGTCAAATCAAAACAACAGTGCTTGGTGGATTATGACATCATCAGGTTCTGGAACTCGTGTTGAGCATCATAATGCGTGCTAGATGTGGATTTTGGTCATTGCACTACTGTGACTGGAAGAAGAACGACGTGATTTAGGTAAGTCAGTGATTTTCCTCTTTAATGTTTAAGTGTTTGAGGTCCAGTGATGCTGGAACTTCCAACCAGAGGTGGAAAGAGGAGTGAAAGATCTGTTTAGTCAGGTACCACTTTGATTTGACTTGAGCAGGTTTCTAGACAAGTATATTCTCTCTTCAAACTCTGATTTGAGGAAAGGTCAGAAAAATGATTTGACTCAACTAAAAGTAGCCGTCTTCTGTAATGTACTGTGTTCACACTAACATGACCTTCATGTAGAGTGTTACATCGTCTCCAGTGTTTCAGCCATTTCTACTCTGCACGGTAAATATTGGGAAAGTATCTTAGTTAATATGTGTAGCAGTAAAAGTGCAGAATACATTTACCAACTTGATGTTAAACATTGACACCAGATAGGAATACGCTCAATGTTGAATGACAAGTTAACACTGAGAGGTTAACTGTTGTGTTAATTGGATATTTAAAGGGATTGAAGTAACTATTTTCTCTCTATTCCCTCCATGTCTCCATTTTCCTTTCAGTTTTCCTCCATAGCAAACATGGCAAGCAGTCTCCCCTGGTTCTATCCACCCAAGAAGTCCAGTAACTTTAAGATACTGGAGGTCCTTGGAGATGGGAGCTTTGGTACTGTATCCAAATGTGAGAAACTGGACACCGGGGAGATTCTGGCCATAAAGATACCAAACGGTAGTGAATCCAACCATCAGGCCAAAAAGGAGGTGGGTGATTTTACTGTCATGCAAAAGATTATGTTACATCTGCTCTGTTGGTCAGATTTAGTCTGTTTATCACGTAAACTACCTGTTGATAACATCACCATGTCAAACTTGTCATGTATCCCTAGTTGTCCATGTTGAAGCGTCTCAGATGTCTGGATGCGGATGAGACCAACATCGTGACGTTCTATCAGGACGTCAGGATGAAAGGTCGAACCTGTCTGGTGTTTGAGATGTTGGACATCTCCTTATTTGACTACATGGAGCAGAGGGAGTTCAAGCCTCTGCCAGTAAACGTCATGAGGTCCATCATCCAACAGGTACAGACGCCATCAGACAGGAAGTAAATTCAAAGCTTCAGAATGTTCCACTGTAGTTCATGCTCTATATTCTATGACCGACTTTGTCCTTGCAGATGGCCACAGCATTCAAGGCCCTGAAGAGCATCGGAGTGATCCACGCAGATGTGAAGATGGACAACATCATGCTGGTGGATCGTCGGAGAGAGCCCTTGAGGGTAAAGCTGATAGACTTTGGCTTGGCCCTTCTGAGGACTGAAGCTAAGCAAGGCTCTATACTTCAGCCCCCTCAATACAGGTGAGATCTACTGGAGAGGGTTTGCAGTTTCTCACTTCTACTGTAAATACATAGCAGGGTGTGTGTTTCCTGTCCATACCGGTGAGGACAAATGTTGAATTCAGGGCTACATAAGTCTCAGCTGTTGTGACATTCTCCTACTGATGCCTCCTTGTTTCATTTCTACCATGTTTCCCCGTGTTGTATTATTATTCCTCAAAGCACGACAATGTTTCTGATTTGGTGTGCTGCTGTTCTTCCACACTCAGGTCTCCAGAAATCCTTTTGGGCCTCCCGTTTTCTGAGGCGGTGGACATGTGGTCGCTGGGCTGCTTGATGTGGGAATTGTTCATCTGTTCATCTTCTACATCACTACTCTTCCCTGGGGAACATGAACATGACGTGGTCAGTACCTTACTATAACTGGACTCTGCTCCCTTTCTACATGAACCCTTAATTATTGATAGCAGTAGCTACTCTAAGACCAGCAGATGATGATCACAGCAGACAAGTAATAAAACCATATGGAGTCCTGATAGTCTAGACTGATGTGATCCTGTGTTTTGCCTCCAGATGCGATCCATCATCGACCTCCTGGGTCAGCCAGCGGACCACCTCCTGAATGCTGGATGTAGAACAGAGGAGTTATTCATCTTCAGGATGGCTGGAGGCTGGAGGCTCAAGGTACCACAACACCACTTTATTGACCAAATATAATTTTCTCTTGAACATTTTCTTGAGAATATTTATTGTCAGTATCAATCAGTAATTCATCTAAAGTGATGAGACGTTTCAAATACACGTTACCTTCTTTTAGACACCAGAGGAGTATGAACGCTTGTCCACAGACTACAGGGAGTACTCATTCAGATCTCTGGATGAGCTGGCAATGGTAGGTAGTCCAGTAGGTGGTAGCTGCTGAAGACATGGAATTGGTTGAATTCATGACTTCCATCAACCTTTTTGTGAGTCAGGAAGATGATTCCACTGATTTCCTGTTGGACTTTTCTCATCATTTGGTAATTTAGTTCAACCTGAAGGACAGGGCTGAGGTCACTGATAGGAGGCAGTTTGTTGACCTCCTGAAAGGAATGCTCCAGATGGATGCCAGTAAGAGGATCACACCAAGTGAAATCCTCGAACATCCGTTCATCGCAATGAGCGACCTCGCCAGCGCCTCCCACCACAGCTCTCAGTAAGTGTGTGTGTTTGGATGTGTGGCGTGAGTCTTGCTTCCTGGCTATGAGCATAACTGTGAGTTTGTCCTTTTGGAAGGTACCTGAATGTACCTGTACAACAAATTTGAGCTAGCAGTATATGTTAACTGCATGTGTCCTCATTCAGCAGCGCTAGGGGAACTTCCACTCCAGGTGTCATCTTGGTTCAGCCAATGCCAGACATGTCCTCCAACGAGAGAGTGTCTAGCCCCCAGGCTGTTCTGGTCTCCAGCTCCCAGTCCTTCTGTGAACTGGCACAGCCGGCTGTGACACCTGAGGAGACTCCATCGCTGGACACCTCAAAGGTAGGAATCACAGTGTCAATTATATATTAGCAATAATGTACAGTTGAAAATTCACTCAACCAGGAATGAATGTGATTATTGTTAATAGTACTAATCGTCTCCTCACAGGATGAAGCTCCAGCAGCAAGCCCCACTGTGGACTCTGCTGTTGTGGCCACCCCTCCGGTTCCCCTGAGCAGCCCTACTGTGGACTCTGCTGTTGTGGCCACCCCTTCGGTTCCCCTGAGCAGCTCTGTTGCTGACCCCGCCATTGTTGTGAACCAGGCTGTCATAGAAAACAACAACGCTGCTCACACCACAATTGGTAGGACATTCACCTCCACTTGTGTCTGAATTGTCAAGTCCTTCCACACTGTAGTTGATTCCATCAAGGTCACTTGAGGCATTGACTGTCCTCTTTTGGTTTTTAGAGGTCAGCAAGCCCAAGAAGAAGAAGAAGAAGAAGGGAGTCAGACGCTTCCTCTCCTGGTTGAGGAAGGCATTTTGCTGCTGCGGTTCGGCCAAGGTTGCACCTGAGGAGTGAGACCTGTGGCCGCACCTGAGGAGTGAGACCTGTGGCCTCACCTGGGGAGTGAGACCTGTGGTCTCTATGTAGGTTTTTTTCTAGCAAAACACCTGAGAACTACACTCAGAAAATATTCACCTATTCATTCACTCACCTACAATAAATCTGAGGTATCAGTATATGTTAACTGCATGTGTCCTCATTCACCAGCGCTAGGGGAACTTCCACTGAAGCACAGCCAGGTGCCATCTTGGTTCACCCTAACTCAGACATGGCCCCCAATCTGAGTGATGGGGAACCTGAACAGGACAGGAACTGCCCCCAAATTAGGTAAGATTATTTCCTCCGCAGCTCCACTCCCCCCTCAGATGAGGGTGGAAGAGAAGGGAAATGGTCCAGTTAGGCCATAATGTGAGCAGATCAGGGACCTTGTGCATCCATATGTGAAATTTGCAAGATTTGATGACAAAAGGCATTAGTACACTAGAGGTTTATGATCACCAATATCAGGACAGACTTGTTCACTTTGAGCACATATTGGTCTCTGCCAAATTACATCAAAAACAATGGCGATACAAATACTGCTTTTAGAAACTTGAACTTAAAATGGTGTGTGTGTGTGTGTGTGTGTGTGTGTGTGTGTGTGTGTGTGTGTGTGTGTGTGTGTGTGTGTGTGTAGCCCCCAGGTGGTTCTGGACTCCCTGAGATAAAAACACCTGGCTGTGATAACTGAGGAGACTCCATCACTGGACACCACAGAGGTAGGAATCTCTGAATGAAAAATGAAAAATTGACTCAACCAGGAATGAATGTGATTCTTGTTCATAGTACTAATGGTCTCCTCACAGGTTGGAGCTCCAGCAGCAAGCCCCACTGTGGACTCTGCCACTGTGGCCACCCCTTCGGTTCCCCTGAGCAGCCCTGCAGGTCCTCCCTTGAACAATGACCTGATCCACTCCACATCTGGTAGGACATTCACCTCCACTTGTGTCTGAATTGTCAAGTCCTTCCACACTGTAGTTGAGTCCAACAAGGTCGCTTTATTGTCCTCTTTTGATTTTTAGAGGTCAGCAAGCCCTAGACGAAGCAGAAGAAGGTGGATGAGGACATTCTGCTGCTGTGCGACCAAAGCCGAAGATGTGGAGTGAAGTTCCCTATGGAGGTTTTCTCGCCAAACACCTGAGAACGACTCTCAGAAAATATTCACCCACGCGTGATTGAAGACAGAAAACATTTACAGATGTAAAAGTGAACATCTGAATGAATGTGGTAGCAGCCGCACTTGAAACTTGCACTTGGCAGAACAAATTGAATCTGCCACTGCAACTTCTCAGATGGCGTCTTGGGCATCACAAATCTGCACGTAAAATTGTTGCAGAGAATTTGATGCCCAAGTGATTAAATCTGTGTGCAGCTGCTTCTCTGACTTCAGATTAATGGGTGGGTGAATATTTTCCGAATGTAAAAGCCATCATCAAGGTGGTTCTCAGGTGTTTGGCTAGCAGAAACCTTCATAGGTCTCCCTGTGGGCGACACGGCGGCCCAGTGGTTAGCACTGTGGCCTCACAGTAAGAAGGACACGGGTCCTCTCTGTGTGGAGTCTGCATGTTCTCCCCGTGTTGGCGTGGGTTTCCTCCGGGTCCTCCGGTTTCCTCCCACAGTCCAAAGACATGCAGGTCAGGTGGATTGGAGACTCTAAATTGCCCTGAAAGTGATTGACTGTGTTGGCCTTGTGACGGATTGGCGACCTGTCCAGGGTCTTTCTCTGTCTTTCACTAAATAAACCCAGTCGCTCAAAAACAAATTCACTGTTGTCAGTTGTGTGTTTTAGCAGTAGTATATATTCACTTTTATTTGAGCTTTTATTCAGATGTAGTTAGTAGAAGTGGACGTGAGTACCACAGACACACCAATGAGAATAGTATAGGGATACAGTAGGGATTGTGTTCAGGGACAGTAGGATATCTTGATTACTACTTGCAGATACAGACAGAGAATACCCATCCCCAAACAGGATTCACACACAAACATCTACCTTCCTCAAAAGGCAATAAAGACGCTCATCACTGTAGTTGGATAAAACTCTGTATTTCAAAAGATGAACATAAATCACATTTCATTTGTGAAAATACAAAAATAATAATCTACCACAAGAGTACATTTAGTGTTCACTGGCAACATCCATACAAAAACATGTGCAACATAATAAAGCCACAGATCTCAGTGCAGATATAAGACCTGAAGTGGTAACTCTTTCTTAGGCGGTCATTTCAGGTTTGTCCGCCGGCTTGGCAGGTTCAATCTCCATTGCCATCAGGTATCCTGAAGAAGCACGGGGACACAAAATGAGGACAAAGGGACTTACTGACTTAAATATCAGTGTGTTAGACATATATTCTATTTTTAACATTAGCTTGGGTCGTAGCAATTATTACTCAGACAATGTGATGCTTGCTCACAAAATAATATGCTTCTCATTGGTCGCAATGCCGCTTTTGGCCAGCAGATGTCGCCGTTAGACCATGTGTTCACCATGGCTTTGGTGTCAATGAAAATAAATGCCTATATAAAGGAGATTATATTATATATAGAGAGAGAGATTTGGACAAAAGGACAAAAGAACAACCTGCAGGAAATCCTGAGTGTCTTGCACTAAGCTACTTTTTAAATTTAAGTCACCCAAAACATTGACAAGGGAATTTCCAATCTCCCACCCCTCGTGTCTGCACTTCTCACCCTCAGTGTAGTCCATCTCGGGCCGGGTGGCGATGAAGATCCAGGCCAGGCCCATCAGTAGCGCCACCACCAGGTTCACCGTCACCCAGGGGTGCAGAATCTCATGCTCCGACCTAGGGGGCCTACGGCAGAAAGATATGGCGTTATTTTTGTGCCACTTTCCTGAGCACGCAGTGGGACTTTCGCAAGCACAATATTTTGAAGAGAAAATATTAATCTGAGCAAACAAAAATCTGTTCTGTGCGCACTCGCTCAACTTGGCACAGCGTTACAATGTGCCACAAAACCAGGTAAGAAGGACTAGGTGGGCTATAATCTTTAAAATATAACCCCCATGAATGAAATCAAGTCATTTTGAGGCATAAATAACCTTTCAGTCACAAGGTAGGAGCTGCAATCACTTTTTGGCAAGTGGACAACTGTGTTTTATGGGTTGTATTGGCCCTTTAAAGGGTATTTCAACAGGTAAGAAGGACTAGGTGGGCTATAATCATTAAAATAAAACCCCCATGAATGAAATCAAGTCATTTTGAGGCATAAATAACCTTTCAGTCACAAGGTAGGAGCTGCAATCACTTTTTGGCAAGTGGAATACTGTGTGTTACTGGTTGTATTGGCCCTTTAAAGGGTATTTCAACAGGTAAGAAGGCCTAGGTGGGCTATAATCTTTAAAATATAACGCCCATGAATGAAATCAAGTCATTTTGAGGTATAAATAACCTTTCAGTCACAAGGTAGGAGCTGCAATCACTTTTTGGCGAGTGGAAAACTGTGTTTTATGGGTTGTATTGGCCCTTTAAAGGGTATTTCAACAGGTAAGAAGGACTGGGTGGGCTATAATCATTAAAATATAACCCCCATGAATGAAATCAAGTCATTTTGAGGCATAAATAACCTTTCAGTCACAAGGTAGGAGCTGCAATCACTTTTTGGCAAGTGGAAAACTGTGTTTTATGGGTTGTATTGGCCCTTTAAAGGGTATTTCAACAGGTAAGAAGGGCTGGGTGGGCTATAATCATTAAAATATAACCCCCATGAATGAAATCAAGTCATTCCGAGGTATAAACAACCTTTCAGTCACAAGGTAGGAGCTGCAATCACTTTTTGGCAAGTGGAAAACTGTGTTTTATGGGTTGTAGGCTTATTGCTGCTTTAAAGATATTTAACGTGGTAAAAAGGACTGGATTGGTTATAATCTAGGGCACAGAGCAGGTAAAAGAATGTCTTTATTTTATTTTTTTATTTTATATATAACCCATCCGTAAATACCATAATTACATTCTAGTTTACAAATATAAACAAGGATATTAGACATACCAAACACATATCGACATCGGCAACAATACTATAGTATTGTCTATAATCACGTAAATGTCATGCCTGATTACGCTATAAACTGCAAACACTTCTTTGGCCACAATTGTGATTATTTGATTATCAGAAACGTTAAACTTTCACAAAGACATACCTTTGCTATTACCACGGACATAACGTTATGTGTATTTGCACGTTATGACTGTTTGATCCAAATAAAAGCACCCGTAGACGTATATAAACTGGGCGATACAGCTTTAACAGGCTGCGCGCGCTCCCGCGGACGTTGATCACTTTTGGGCGAAAATCACTTTTAGGCACGACACCTGTCAGCTAACGTTGGAGACGTTTCGTTTCGCTCAGTAGACAGGGTTATCTTTAATAGTGTTCTCATTGTTATAGCAAGCTCAAGCTTCTGATGTTAGCGTAACGAGATACTGCGGCTATGTCTTCCTCCAACAGCAATGTTGATGGAGGGATTCAAGGGCTTCTTCTGAAACTCCATGAATCACTTTCAGACGAGGACAAACGTGCTGCAGCTACAAAATGTCACGATATTGTCGGTGATTTGGGACAGAAGTGCATGTCAACACCAAGCGAGAATGAACTTGGTAAGACTATGAAGCTAATAAGGCCTTGCACGTCTTAAGTCCCGATTTGTTTTGTTCTCTTTTGTATGGGTAGGATCGCGCCAAACTCTATTTATTGCCGCCTTTATTATTAACAAACGTTAAACGCCTCGGAGAACACGACTTAAGTTCTTTTACGAATTTCTAAGAACAACTCTTGAATTCGGTATACACGTAATATACAAAACAGCACTTATTTCAGTAAAACCTCAGCTATTACACTTGGTTCGCCTGTCATTCCTACTACCCCCTACCGCCTAAACGCACCGCGGTGGGTCTGAACCAACTGTAAAAGTTGAGATTTCATCTAAATGAAGTGCTGCTCGGTGGATCAGTTGTACGCCGAAAGTACTACAACACCGTAATGATTCATGAGAGGTTTTACGTGATGCTCTATGAGTTATGTACGTTTGCAGATAAGCAAGGCAGCACTAAACGGGCCGAATTTTGAATGGAGTTGAATGGGGCTAGCTTCTTGCAACTTTGCTAAGTAACGTTAGCTTCCAGTGGAAGTTTGCGTCCATAAACTAACGTAACACAAAATCCAGGATTGGTAACTGTTTGTATAAAACACGTTTTGTCAATGTTTTGTCAACAATACTGTAACGGGGGAAAAGTGCTTCCAATTATTACAATGCATTATCATGTGCAGGGAGGCGGGTCTTGTTTTGATATGACAGGTGTTATGCCGAGTTTTGCATCACTGCCGAGAATTGCATTCTCCTCGCAGAACATAAGTTGTACTACAAGCCAGCCAAGCCACACGTAGTGTGAGTACTTAAGAGTTCACACTGTAAATGTCATGCTTGTGAACCTCACCTGGCCTTAGAAAAGAGGGGATGCATTTCTCGGCAGGTAAAAAATACAAGCCCTGCCGAATAATGCACCCCCCACACACACCCTTTAATTTATTCCCTGTTTAGTTAGCGAAACCTATTTTCCGTCAGATCTAAACAAAACAACGCCAGCTTTACCCGCCACACGCGAGCGCCAAATAATGCCTTCCTTATCGGCAACCAATATATACTTAGTAGAACACGACTGAAGACCATACGAATCTTTATGGTCCACTGGAAAATGCAAATGTTTCACAAAGCAGCACTTTATTTCAATAAAAAATCAACTTAATCAACACAGCTCGCTATCGCAGTGTGGGTGGAAGAAGAGTATGAACAGCAAGTATCCAAATCTCAAATTCTGAAGTTCAGTGGTTCCCCTTGTGCAGCTTTAAAGTTGGTATAGTGACGCTAATATTAAAGAGAACACAAAAAGGATGTTTTTTTTGCTATACATTCATTTTATTTTGGATTCTAACTGTCTTTGCATGTTCATCTTGAAGCTTTGCAGACATCCTTATTGTTCTCCAAAGAATATGGCCTGCTCAGCTTCCTCAGAAAGTCCCTGGGGTCAGACGAGGTAGGTGTCCGGGAACATCCAGTACACGTCGATTTAACAAACTGGCAGGTTCTCTTGGTGACAGAAACGTCTGTTTTCCAGCTCCGGGACACGAGGGTCGACATCACATGTTTCCTGGAGAAGTTCTTGGAGAGGATATCTCCAAGAGTCAAAGGTTGGGAGAAGACTTACGCCGTCGATATAAGAGTAAGACCCTTGCATCCAAGACTAAGGGGATTTTATATTGCCCATAGGAATGAATGGGAGTGCATTTATAGACTCACCGCCTGCTCCTCCGAACAGCCAATCATGTGTCCCTGTCTTCTGCATGATGCATGTTGGGAATAGGGTATGGAAAATGAATGAACAACTTCCTCTTCACGTTTGTTTCAGGACACATGCATGGTTGTGTATACAAAGGACAAAGGAGCTAAATGCAGGACTCAAGTGCTCGATCTCCTCATCAAGGTTGGTTTTTCATCCTCATGTATCTTCCTTGAACATCAAGTGTTGGTTAAACTGTCCAAGATGTTTGGAATACGGTTAGGATAACAGAATAGATGGATGTCCTCTAACCATGCCCGTGGTGTTGTTATACACGGTTAGACATATCCCGGTTACATCTGCTCCATTAGGTTCTTCAAATGACAAAGGCTTCCAGTATCGCCTTGGACTTGAGAGTCTGTGAAATATTCAACAGATACTACAGTGAGCTCTGTCAGAAGAGCAAAATCGCTGATTCAGGTGAGTTTTCTTTTGTTGTCCTAAACTAGACTTCATGTTTTTACATCTCGCCAGATGACCCAGATGGTGCAAATGTAAACCACCGAACCATTTTAATGTCTTTTATTTTATGTTACCATTGCAACAGTCCTTGGTAAAATCTACGAGTTGCTGGGGATTCTTGGAGAGGTCCACCCCAGCGACATGGTCAACAACTCTGACAAACTCTACAAAGCCTTTCTAGGAGAGCTGAAAGAACAGGTACGTTCTGTAGACGGCATGCATGTGAAACACCAGGGTCCAAACTATCGAGTGCTAAATGCCAGTAAAATCAGTCTTTGGGATATAAATCACTAAGGGTCTGTGTGTGAGACTATAATATTTGGGTGCCTTGGTTATATACAGTCTTTGGCCACTGCACATGCTCTTTGACCGTGAGCCAATCAAATCGGAGCAAAACAACAAGTCATATCAAACAGGCTCTTGATTGACAGCCTGTTACGCTGCTCTGCACAAAGCAGTAATGTCTAAACTTCTGTTTCTCCGCTGCCTGGGTGGTTAACTAGCTCAACGGTAGTTCAGATGTAACATAATTCCCATGTGGCGACACATAGCAGGTGTGAGGCCACCAAGATGAAGACAAAAATAGATCCACTGTGAGCAAATTTTACACCTCTTTTCTTTTTAGCGGTAGGTTCTATTCACCAAATAGAATTAAACAACATACAACACAAGTCCAGTTGGAAGCAGTTGGTTGAATGGTTGTCATTTCCAACGTGTTTTCATTTTAGTTGACCTCTTCAACAAAGGAGCCAAAACTTATCGTTGTGGCGGGATGTTTGAGAGGAGTCACTGCTCTGATGGTCAACTTCACCAAAACCATGGAAGAAGGTGGGAAGTGTGCGTGAGGGTGCGTGCATTAGGGTTGGCCAATCATAACGTATATCATCACATATATCAGACGGACACATTGAATTGAGATCTTAGCTTCGAAATGTGCAAGAAATCACTTTTTTACGTTTTAAATTATAGTTTTAAGTCCTCACAATGAAGAAAAAGCGGTGGATTCAGTCTGTCGCTGATCACCAATGTCTTTGTCCAGTTGCCCAGTTGTCCAACCCGAGCACACATACATGCCTGTTTTTATAAATCTGCTGTTTTATGTTTATTTCACACCTATAGACACAATTGAGTATATTCTTGATTCTATGGCAAATAGAATTGTACTCGTAAATTGTACTCAAATGGTTTGTGTCTCTGACCCGTGCAGACCCGACAACATCAAGGGAAATATTTCAGTACGCCCTGAAGACAATCAGTCCAAAGGTAAATGCCCCATGCCCTAACCTCTGCTAGGTCAAAGTCCTTTGCTCATGTGGTTCGCCTGTGAATACGTGGTTGGCATGATCTTTGCTGGAGCCAAGTAAACCAGAGAAAGTATTATTTGACTGGTCTAAAAGTAGGCAATGCAGACATAAGTGTGTTTACACCAATGGCTTAGGCTGATGAACCATATGACACTAGTGTGGTTTGTTCTTTATAGAGGAATTGACTGAAGTTAGAAATGGACATATGGATTTTCTTCCATTTTTCTTATTTATGTCCTAGAAAATAACAACTCTGAGAAGTTAGACAGCAGAACAGGCTTTCTAACATCATATTGGCCAAGTTTATTATTATTATATTATTATTATTATTGCACACTGTGCTGTTTTGTAATTGCATTTCACACATAACGTATAACTGTTCAACCACTCCTTGTTTCTCAATCCTTGTTGTAGATGGAAATGAGTCGCTATGCTGTCACCTGCGGTAAGGCTTGCGATTCCCTTTGTAAAATGAACATCAAACTCTGTACGAACGTCACACTGACAGAAAGCTGTGCATTCTGTTTCTTGGACAGCTGGGTTGAGATTGTTTGCCAAGCATGCAGGCCAGTTCAGCAGCTGCCTGATGGACCACTACAGAGCTGTGTTCGAGGTCATGTCCAAGCTCTGCGGGCACATCAACGCTGAGATGAAGAAGACTAGTTACTATGCACTCGAGTCCTTCCTCAAACAGGTAAATGCTTTTGCGAGACTTTCACTTCTGGTTGAGAACTGTTTGCGTGATAAAATAAAAGCCCTTTTGATGACCCCTGTGCATTGCCAGCGGAGCAGCTCCAGGCTGTATATCACGATGCCATCACAGAATAAGAGTCTGGATTGTCTGACTTGCAGCATCGGGAGAGAGATTCAAATTATTACAAATTCTTATACCACCACTGTCCTTGGATGGTTGTTTTCAGGTTGCGATGCTGGTGGCTGACAATATTGAGGAGCACAAAAGCAAGTTGAAGTTCTTCATGCAGAAGTTCTGCTCCATTATCAAGACCATGGACTCCACGCACAAGGAGCTGTCTATTGCCATACGAGGATATGGATTCTTTGCAGCTGTATGTTGAGCAATTTTTTTTATGCCTGCTTGTATCACAGTGTGGCCACAAAGCAGAGGTCCAAAGTGCATGTTGTACAGTTTAAATCGGCATGAATTGTTTTAATCAACATTTCCAGCGATTGTTTGAGAATGAAAACCGTCCATTTTTTGTTGTTGCTCTGTAGCCGTGCAAAAAGGTTTGCCCTCAAGACGTGGACTTGATGTACACCGAGCTGATCCAGCGTTGTAAACAGATGTACCTGACGGAGTCTGACGGGGAGGAGGACAGCTTCTACCAGCTGCCGAGCTTCCTGGACTCCATCGCTAGCGTCCTCATTCACCTGGACAAGGTAACGGCCGTGATAAGTTGACCAACGTGCCAATCTCCCAAAAGCTTGGTGTATTCCATTCATGACCCACAATGAACCGTTTGTTGTCACTCTTAATTTTGACAGCCGCTTTGTATCCGCTTGTTCCCAGATCCCAGAGGTGTATACACCGCTACTGGAGCGCCTCCTGGTGGTTCAGATCGACCGCTTCCCCCAGTACAGCGAGAGGATGCAGACTACCTGCTGCCGCTCTATCCTAAAGGTGTTGGTGGCCATGGCCTCCAAGGGGCCGGTCCTCTGGAGTTTTATTAGCTCTGTGGGTGAGTATTTCGCTAGCCTTCATTTAAGATTGTTTTTCTTTGTTGTGCATTAGAAAGTTATTGTTCAATATCTCAATAATACAGAATAAAGACATGTTACTTTCATATGGCTGATGTATTTTGTAATGAAACTCCTCATACAGTATTTTGTTAGCTTGTTTTTGACTTGGTAAGCACATGATTTTCTTGGTTATTAACTCTTTAAACTGTTTATTTGTGTAGTGTTTGCATTTGTCTTCCCATTGCCTGTGCTTAACATTTGTGCCAAATCGTGTCTAACAAAATCATAAAACTGAAAATATTCTAGTGACATGGTGAAAAAAGGTCTTACATAAAAGTAAGAAATAGCAGTATCCACAGTGGATTATTGTCCAATTTCTCTGCAGACTCCAATCTGTTTGCCCATTCCATGACATGCACATAACGGCAAATGGGAAAAAGATGAACATGAATTCAGTGGTCATGTATTAACACAAACATTTGTGCTTTCTCACCTTTTTAAACAATGAAATCCTTTCATGGTAAAAAGTTGCTGCTCTTGTGTTTCTTTTTCAGTGCACCAGGGCTTGATTCGTGTCTGTTCAAAACCCATCGCGCTTTCTGAGGTCAGATGTGTTTTTGTTGTTTTTTGAATCCATACTTCGTTTCAGTATTCGTTATTACAGGTTTACGTAGCTGATAGTCTCCTGTTCGTTGACTGTGCCTCAAATGTACTTTTGCTGTTCTTCCCTCAGGACAAAGGCGCTGGGAATGGCGAAGGCTCTTCCCAAGTACGAACCGGGAAGTGGAAGGTCCCGTCTAGTCCGGACTACCTGGGCTTATACAAGGGCCTTCTAGACTGTGACCAGTTGAAGGTATGTTCTCGCTTTAGTTTCATTAAGCCCATTAAGGCTAAACAGGAAACATTTTGAGGCGATGTGATTTTATTGATAATTATGGCCTATAGTATTTTCAGTAGTAATCCACACAGGCCAATATAGGCTATTATGTAATCCACATACATTTTGTCAAACCCAACTCTTACCATCCCTGTTTATTAGACAATATTTATCTATTTTGCCACAAACACAAAGAGTATATCAAAAAATAAATTTTAAAAATTTAAAAATTGTGCTTATAATACAGTAGACATGCATGTATGTGAATAAAATTGATTCTCTTATCCTTTTGATACTTAGTTGTTTTTAACCTTCCTTCATGTTCGTGTCTCCTCTCCTGCAGGATTCAGGGTTTCTGGATGGAGCGTTTGAAAGCCAGAACTCTGCTCTGGTGTCTTTGAGCCGTCTTCTGTACGATGAAGTGGTGAAGTCGATTCTCCGAATTGTGGAAAAGCTGGACTTGTCGGTGCAGAAAGTCGCAGCAGCAGAGGAGGTGAGATCTCAGATTCCTCTATAAGTTTGTTTATTATCCTGGTGTTTAGTGAGTTTCAGTGTCCCGTGGTTTAAATGCTTCAGTTCAGAAATGTTGGTCCTGGCCTTTGAAACCCCATGTATGTTGAACCCTAATCCACTCCTCGACTGTCAGGGTCAGGATGACGTGGCCGGGGTTGTCCTGCCTTCCTCCGACCCCACAGCTCATCTGTTGCCCAATAAGGTCAAAGACTTCACCGCTTTCATCAACCTGGTTGACTTCTGCAGGTAACGAAGACACAACACACACACTTCTTTCTATATGGAACACAAAAAAGACAGGCAGGATTTATTTTTTTGTCTCCATTTCTGATGCTGTTTCTGCACTGCTCTTCCCAGAGATCACCTGTCAATCAAACGTCTTTCTCTTTGGATTTTCTGTTGATGGACGTTTGAGTTCCTGTAGGTGGCGCTCTTTTCTTTGTCTGTTCAGCCACGGTGGCTATCGCTGCTCATGCTAACTACCCAGTTCTTCTTCTGGTTATTCCAAACAAACCCGGAAACGTAAAACGCATCACTTCCTGTCTCCAGAGGATTTCTCCCAGGAAAGACCTACCTGACACCGGAGTGTTGAGAACCACAGTCACTGTAAGCAGTAATGATTTCAGTCTCTGTTTCTTTCTTCCCTGGCTGTGCAGTGCGCTGTTGCTGCATCAACATGTGGAGTATTTCCAGTCGTGGATGTACCCGCTGAGCCACGAGCTCATTCTCCACTCCATAAGAAACCCACTGGTCAGTGGCTTTTACAAGCTGCTGTCTGTCTGCATGAAAGTTGCCAAGAGGATCAAGTACTACCAGGTAATGTTCCTGTTCCTGAGAGTTCCTGGAATATCGTAGACTTTCCAGAGGCATATTCCAGACCAGAAGTCAGGGAATATGATCAATTCTCTGGGGAAGTCAGGGAATATCAGCACATTTTAAATTGACTTTAATTTAATTTTAATGGGTCACTTTACAGGAATACACCAGATTATTTTACTACCTGTTTTATACATCCTTGCATGCTTCTACGCAGGTCTGGAGAAGCATAGAAACAGAATTTGATTATTTTCAGGTCTTGAAAAGTTGGGGAACTAGACAGCAAAGTATGGAAAAAATATTGTTGCTTTTAAAGTTGCCCTGATCTCAGTGCGGGTGGACAAAAAAACGGGAAGGAATAAAATGTTTAGGTCGTGGAGGCACTCCTACTTCATTATGGAGAGTCATGGAAAGCGATTTCTACATCAGGGCCACGGTGGGAACCCTGCTTCTCTTATTGCATATTGTCTTGCTCTGGAAACAAAGGAGAAATGCCCCGTCATCTCAGATCCGTGAGGCGGAGCATATTTCCAGACCTCAATAAACTCGGTAGAATAGAAAAGGGAATTGTTTTAAAGAGCACAATTCAGATTGGATGAATGACCTGAACGAGTGTGTTGTTTTGAACAGGGAGTGGGCCTGAAAACCTCGGTGTCCCCCCAGAGTGAAACGGTGAGGAGTGCCTGTTTCGCGCTCTTCTCAAAGTTTGGAAAAGAGGTAACAACCCTTAATTTCCGTCGAATAGTCGAAAACAACTTGCTTATTTGTGCAATCAACTAAACCAGAAAACACTACTGAGGCTTTTATTATGAAGGGCAGCTGAGTGATGTGTGGTTTCCCATCAGATCTGTGTGAGAATGAAGCAGTACAAAGACGAGCTGCTGGCGTCCTGCTTGACGTTCGTCCTCTCTCTGCACCACAATATAGTGGCTCTGGACATCAAGGCCTACTGTCCTGCTCTTGAGGTGGGATCCCTTCATTTATTTCACTGTGAGGTTTTTGATTTAGAAACAGATTTCATCAAGGAAATATCTCAATTATTAAAAACAGTCTGTAGTTTTTACTTTAGCCGCCATGATGCAGTCAGTAACTGAATTTGGCCTAGAGGTTAGGGAAGGATGCTTGTGACAAGAAGCTCCTCCTACTAAGGTGTGTGTGTGTGTGTGTGTGTGTGTGTGTGTGTGTGTGTGTGTGTGTGTGTGTGTGTGTGTGTGTGTGTGTGTGTGTGTGTGTGTGTGTGTGTGTGTGTGTGTGTGTGTGTGTGTGTGTGTGTGTGTGTGGATGTCTAGGCGGCTCTGAAGATGGGTCTTAGCCACGTTCCTTTGGCCAACGCAGCCCTGGATGCTCTGGAGGCCTGGTCCTCCCACATCCCTGCTGAGACCATGCAGCCCTGCTACAGGAGCATCCTGCCCCTTCTGGACGGATACCTGAAAACCACCACCTGCCAACGGTAATGCCATAATAGTGTAAAGGGAGGGGCAGTTTTGTTAAGGGATTCATCTTAGTAAATAAAGATATCATTACATCCCCTGTGTAATTTGTTTCCTCAAAAATATTTGATATAAAAATGTTTGAGAAAAGTTCCATCTTCAAGCCCTATTTATGATTACACATAATTCTAGCGTCTACAGGTCCTGAAAAAGTCTTTAAATGCTATAAATGATCTGAACTTGGGGCTTTAAAGGTCTTCAGTACAGTTAAATGTAGAATTTGAAGTCTGACATTTAGTTTTAGCACTGTCTAGTTATGCATACTGTTTTCATTTTTCAAATTTATTTCAGTTGCAAAATTGGTCTTATATCTCATTCTAATTGACACTTAAAAAAATCTTTGTAAAGGTCCCAGTAATTTGTATGCCGGAGCCAGGAAAGGTCCGTTATTTTTGTGTGCCTCTTAATGATGACAGTTATATGGCATCCCAAAACAATGTAACCCAGGTGTTGTTGTCTTTCAGAGAAGGATGAGAGCGGCTGGGAGGTGATGTCTTCTGTGTCTGCAAGAAGTGAGAAGGGATACAGCCGCGTGATGACCAGACTCTTGAAGCGATCCAACCAGTTGGCCATGGTAATGGATGGGGAAATGGCATATTCTTCATATTCTTCAATTAGATGGTTCCCATCAGGATGCATGAAGCTAAACCATATAGTTTTTTGTAAATGTATCATAAAATGTTATTTATACAGTATATATGTGTGTGTGTATAATAATAATGACCATTATTTGTTATTCCTTATTTTATTTAATTTAATTTATTATTATTATATTTATTTTATTATTATATTTATTTTATTATTATATTTATAATTATTTTATTTATTGTTTTATTTGTTTTATTTATTTGCAGTGACAGTACTTTAATCTCCGTTAAAGATCCTAGAAGTACTTCAAGAGACGTGTGAATGAACTGCCCATTATTTCTACTGAAACTCTTGTACAGTCCATCGAACGTAGGAATATACGGACCTAGCCCACTCAGATTGTTCTGTCATCATGGACTTCCTGTATTTCAGCTTACTGACTCACTGTATCTGTAAGCAGGACGATGCTCCTCTGGTCATGGTGAGGCTCAGGGTGGTGAGGCTGCTGGGGCACCTGGGAGGACAGCTGAACAGGAACCTGGTGACTGGTAAGGATCCACGCAACCGCCCCACCATCTTATCCCGTTTTACATTCCCATTCTATGTATTCAGCCGATACTCTTATCCAGAGCAACTTGGAATTGGATTGGACGTCGGCTGTTGCTGACCGTGTGCCTGTCTTGCTTTTAAGTTGTCTCGGCAGAGGAGACGATGAAGAAGTTTGTTGCCTGGGACTCTGAGAAAAGGCTCAACTTTGCAGTGCCGTTCACCGATATGAAGCCGGTCATCTACTTCGACCCGTTTCTACCTCGCATCAGTGAACTGGCTCTGTCCGCAAGCGACCGACAAACCAAAGTACGTCCTTTAACAGCATCACGACCAAACAGACGCAAACTGGCCTCAGTCACAGGGATGGAAATCTAATCACTGGCTCACCAGCAAAGTGAACTTCAGAGTGAATAACCAATCACAGACATCAGTTTATTTGTTATAATAAAATGCTACTTGGGGTTGACCTGATATATTAGTTTGCCGATATTAAATTGGACATCACCAGTCAGTGGACCTCTGATATGATTGTTTCATTACATATTTATTAATTATATTTATTTTCATCGAAATCCTCACAAATATGCATCAGTATTTCTTCTTGTTCTTGTTCTTCTTCTTCTTCTTCTTGATAAATCAAATTTAAAGATATTAAATAACATCGCAAAATATCAGTTATCGACAGCGATCCAAAAATATCTGTATCGGCCTTCAGAAACCCATATCAGTCAAACCCAGGCTACGATGATGCTACAGACTCTCTAACTTGCTGGCTCCGACCTCCGTAAGGCTGCTTGTGGCTTGTTGGTTACAACTCTGACATCATTCTGATCCAGTTTGTCTTGTTGCCGGTGCAGGTAGCCGCCTGTGAGCTGCTCCATAGCTTGGTGGTCTACATGGTTGGGAAGAGTGCTCAGATGGCGGAAGGGGAGAATAGCTTGCCGCCTATGTACAACCTGCACAAGAGGCTGTTTCCTGTGCTGCTGCGGTTGGCCTGCGACGTGGATCAGGTCAGTGCACACCGACGAGACGATTACCGCAGACGTGGAATTCCTGGAATATCATTCAGTTATTATTCCAGACAGTTTGAATCAGGGAATTTGATAGCAGGGGATTTGGATGGTGGGAGATCGTCTCTACGTGTGTCTGAACTTTTTTTTTTGCCAGGTAACCAGGCAGCTCTTCGAGCCCCTGGTGATGCAGCTGATCCACTGGTTCACCAACAACAAGAAGTTTGAGAGCCAAGATACTGTCGCTGTTCTGGAGGCCATTCTGGTAAGAGTCCTTAACTAGAACTGGTTTTCATATTAACTGGGTGGACGTGTGTCACAGGAACCATTATTTTGAAATAGCCTTTGGTGTTTTTTTTTCCCGTCTTAGTTCTCATATGATTAGTTCAGATGTTTCTGCCTGTCTAATGAACTAAATTCGGTATATTAGCAATGAAAACAGCAGTGCTTTTCTTTACTGGGAACAGTGTATTTCTATTTAATGATCAAGATTAAATAGAAGTGTTGGCAGTGGGTTCAATCCCAGTCATTGTGCAGGATGGTTGTTTTAGGGACTGTTAGGAGCCTTTTTTGTGGTCATTGGCGATTCAACTCTTTTGAGCTAAGAACGTTTATTCCATTATATCATTTCCATTAAATAGACTTAGTATGTTTTGTTGTTGTGTTACATTGAGAGAAGGTTTATCAATTGACACACAGGTCTGGTCTTTTGAGAGTTGGTGTATTTTTGCTTTAAATGGATGTCTTCTTCAGGATGGCGTGGTGGACCCGATGGATAGCACTCTCCGAGACTTCTGTGGCCGCTGCATCGAAGAGTTCGTCAAGTGGTCGATCAAGCAAACCACCCCCAAGCAGCAAGAGAAGAGCCCCACCAACATGAAGTCTCTGTTCAAGCGCATCTACAGCTTGGCTCTGCACCCCAATGGGTTCAAAAGACTGGGAGCTGCCTTGGCGTTCAATAGCATCTACAGACAATTCAGGTAAGACACTTCTCTGGAGAGCTCAGACCCGTTTACAGAGGAGGCTTCGACTGATAGGGGTTTTTAAAGGCCGTTACTGATAATTTTACACGATAGTGACATTCAGTATTGATAAATTTGACTTTTTCCTGCCAAAAATATATATAAAGTATTCAGTGTTTCCTCCAGAATTTAATTCTTGCCATGAAAAGCATCAAAAACAGAATTTAGACCATCATGGGACACTAAAACTCTCTACCCATCAGTGGTAGGCGAAACACTTGGATACATTGCTGCCTTTTTAAATTAAAACTTAACTTACAAAAAGGTGAACAATTCGTTATTAATTGCAGGTTTTAGGGAGGAACCTCCGTCATATCGACAGTGGGCGACATGACCTATCCAATAATTAATAAAAGCCCAATATCGGCAAACCAATACACTGGTCTGACCCCAGTGATACGGATGTTGCCTGTAGCTCCTTTAATATGATAGTAGAATACAGGGATTTATGATGATTTATGAGATCTCTGTGGAATTATTAGTTTTTACAAAATGTAAACAAACAGCTACCAAAGTACTGTTTCTTTAACATAACTCTACTGCAAAGCAAAAACTAGACGTTGTTGGGATAGAAGAGGACTGTTTGTTGTCGGATATCATCGTGTGTTCGTCTTTGCAGGGAGGAGAATTCCTTGGTGGAGCAGTTCGTCTTCGAAGTGCTGGTCATATTTCTGGAAAGTCTGGCTCTGGCACACTCAGATGAGCGATCCGTGGGTAATGGTAACTTTTTTTTTTCCATGTCATACAAAAACTTGCAGTAATTGAGACTTTTTAATTTCTTTGCTGTGGGCACACACACACACACACACACACACCGTGCCACCTTCAGACAGCTGTGGTTCTACATTGTCAGGTACCTTGCAGCAGTGTGGCGGTGCCATTGATCATCTGAAGAGAATCATCAAACACAAGGCCCTCAGCCTCAACCAGTACAACGCTAAGAGACGCATCCCAAGGTGGGTGTCAGTTGGGTGTGGCGCTGTGGTGCTCACTACACCTTCATCTAAGTGAATCCAAATTCAGTCTTGTAGTTTCTAATCATTATGATGGAGAGCAAACATTACTAGAAAGTGGAAGCAATGGCTAAAGAGCATTCAGGGCCAACGGTGTAGCCACAACCCAGGTTAGTGGGTTGTGTTAAATAATGGAGATATGGGCAGATTATTGAAGGGTAGGACTAAATTAGCAGCTTCGATTTAGAAACTCATTTCAACCTGAAACATGTCAGTCCTTGAACTAAGAGAATTAAGAACAATCAATTAGAGAGTGAAGATCTCTCCAAACAGGAAGCCAAACCCAGAGTCCCCAAGTATTATTTACCACCTGAAGGCTGAGGTTGAACGCTATTTTCAAGTGGGAAACTTGTTTCTACCATCTTTCTGTTATGACTTGAATGCAGCATGAGTTGTTGACCAACTCGCACTGCAGGAGAACGTGTCCATTGCTTATAGATAGATAGATCGATAGATAGATAGATAGATAGATACTTTATTGATCCCTGGGGGGAAATTCTGGAAATGCTAAATGCTTCTGCTAATGCCAAGTCATGGTTTGACCTAGTTTTTACCAGAGAAACCAGAGTGGGTGTGTTTTTATATTTTCTATGCTTGTATTTTCAGAATGGACTGATGATTTAGCCATACACGTTGTACTACAGTAGACATGATTTTCCAGTATTCTCTTTCTCGCTCGTCTTCTTCCAGGGGCTTCCCCCCTGACGGAAAGCTGTGCCTATCAGATGTGGTTTTGTGGCTTCTGGAGCAATGTGGCCGACCACAAACTGAGTGCCGCCACAAATGCATGGAACTGTTCTACGACTTTATTCCCCTACTGCCAGGTGAGCAATGAGCGGCGCTTTGTCTTGCAAGGTATTTGTGCTTGAATGTCTTTTTGAAGGTGAAAGTGTGGAGATGAAGTTAAGTTGCAGTAATCCGCAGATCACATCATACGCACCGTTGTTCATTGTGTCATATCAGGGTCAACATCTGTTCATCAAGTTGAAGACAATAGACAAAAAGAATGTCTCTGACCTCACACTATTAGAAATAAACCAGAATGACAAATTGACTTTTGACTCACTAAAAATGTATTTATTTTCAAGTGATGGTCCGGCTAACGACGTAACATTTCATCATCTGTCATTGTGTTTCTTTAGTTCCAAACTTAGCCAATGAGGCGTTCAATTTCTCTTTTTACCTCACCGTTATCCAATACATTACATCATTTCTATATTAGACTACATGTTTCGGTTCCAACAGTAAAAAACAGTAATAAATGTGTATAAAATAGGTTTTGTCATCAACTGTCACTATATGTCTTTAGTTGCACGTTAAGCGTTTATTTTGGTCATACATCCATTTTAACGCCTGGATATGTGTGTGACTGAACTCTGAAGACAAGAAGTCTGCGTCCCAGTGGCTGGAGGGGGTGCTGAAGGATCACGGCGCTGGTTTCCTGATCTCGCGGTTTGAGGGGGGCGGCCTCCTGTCCCAGCCCACCCTCAGGGACCTGTCTGGCCCTTTCAGCGTCAGGGCGACCTTGCAGTGGCTGGACCTGCTGCTGGCCTCCCTGGACTGCTACAACACCTTCATCAGCTTACACATCATCAAGCCCCACCACATGCTGAGTAAGTCATGGTATTATTATATATATTTTGTTTGGGCTGAAGATTGTAAATTACTTAGGCTCGTAATGAAATCATTTTAATTAAATATGTGGTGTCAAATGATTGTCTTTTGCAAGTAGAAGTGTAATAAGTGGGATAATACAGAGTAAGATATGTATTGACCGGCTTGCTGAACATTATCCCTGAAATAAAAGTGGATAATTGTCTCACTTCAATGACGTGCATTTTGACGTGTCACAAATATTATGATAGACTCACTTTTCCATCAACATCTGCTGAACATGCACAGATGCACTTCTCTTTGAAATGTCTTTAATTGATGGCATGTAAAAAGGGAAATGGTTTCAAAATTGTTGCCTGTTCCAGTCTTGCATGTTAAAATCAGTTTCAGTTTTAAATCAGTCGTACTGCCCTACATTACTCTGACTTTATTTCCCCATTTCTTAATGAATGTATTGATAACAACGCCAGTAAAGGGCTACACAGGAGAAACAACATGTATGTTCCTATGGGAATGCACTATGACTCCACAACCCCAATATACAACATCCTTCATTATATTCGCTCTTTTCAGAGTTGGGGCCTTTCAAGCTGAAAGCTGAGTGCAGGGTTTGGTTTACCTTTGTGCAGTGGCCCTGTACAGTGATCTCTCCAATCACTACTTTTCTTTCATTTCCAAGGCTCCGAGGAAAAGTCCAACTTTCTGAAGGCCGTAGGTTTCTTTTTGACTGAGCTGGCAACCCAGGAGCTAGCAGCAGCAGAGAGCTGCTTCCCTGTCGGCCAGAAGACTTCCCACTTCAGCCCCAGGGAGATGGACCAGTATAACTTCAGCAAGTGCACCATCATCGTTCGCCTGCTGGAGTTTGCCACGATGATTCTCGTCAAATGTGACCAGAATTTTTGGAAGGTATCTTTGAGTCCTAATACCTCTATGAGTCTACTTCAATAATGAAAGTGCTTAACGCTCGTGCTCGTTTTCCGCCTTTCTTCACAGCTTCTGGAACAACATGTTTTTGGCTCAGTGTTTTTTGAGCTGACGGCGCTGGTGGTGTGCCAGCCGTCAACTGTGGGTTTCAACATGGCGGACGTGGAGGTGATGAAGCACCTACCGGAGGTGTGTGTTCCTCTGCTGAAGGCTGTCTTGGCCTCACCTTACCGCTCCAGTCTGGAAAGCAGCCTGCGGACAGGAATCTCATGCAAAAGGTATATTGATTATCCTCGAGCAGAGTTGGCGCCACCATATGGGATATCGTTTTCAAATGAAATGGAATTAAAGTAGTAGGTTTAACAGTTTTTCTGAAGAGGTGGGACTGTTTGGACAGAGTCTCTGATTTTTGCCCATTTAATAAAAACAAAAAACCTGCTTGCTTGTTATCACATCATTATCATCACTAATCTTTTTTTTTCTTGCCCCAAGTGTAGAGGAACTGCGTGCTCTGGACCTCTACCAGGCCGACACTCTGAGCAGCCACGGCCAGATGGAGATGATCCTGTCTGCCTGCAAGCAGATCCACAAAGCAGGCTTCCTCAGCGCCATCCTGCACAGCCAGGTATTCAGACCAGGACGGATGCAAAAAGTGGTACAACCTGAATCTAAAATCAACTATATTTCTGTTCCCTGTAACCCAATTTTGGAGGGTATTATTATATTATGAGAAAGAAAATAATCCACCCTCAAACACTTAACACACCAGGGCGTTGCGCTCTCTCCACACTCAATTTTGTCTCGGCTGGAAAAACATATTACACTATCGCCATCGCTATTCTTTCAACATAGAGAGCACCCCCTTCTCTTGGGGTTGTTGAAAGGCATTCTGGGAAACAGGAAATCTCTAACTGGAAGTAGAAGTAAAAAGTAAATTACCACACTTCATTACAAAATACCTCCTGGAATGTGTTGAACACCACAGATGGATGGTATATCACAGTGTAAGTAGCTAGAGCCTACCCTTCGATAAAGTGACACAGCTGCCATGTGAATGTCTTTTCTTTTTGTTTCTGTCCGTGATGAAGGACCCGGGCTATGCCAAGTCCCTTGGGTCCCGGCTTCTCATGGCGGTGTATCAAGGCATAGCACCCGGCAAGGACAGGAAGGCTCTCCCATCCTTGGACATAAACAGCAGGAAGCTAGCGGACGGCCTGCTTCAGCTCGCCTTCTCTCTCAGCCAACAGGTTAGTGCCTTGTCTCTATTGAGGATAGGTGAGATTACATTAGATGGACATTAAATGATCCCCGTGGGAAGAATCATAATTAATCATATAATTAGAACAACACTACTTAGAAATATATGAATGAAAAGTATGAAATAAGCAGAAGATACTGAAAAAAATACATTTAAAATATGGATGGTATGAAAAACAAATGCAGTATGAAAAGAAACAAAAAACAATTATATAACAAAGGAGAAAATATGAAGAAAGAAATGAATGTATACTTTATACCAACTTTTGTTTCATTGTTTGTTTCATTCTTAAACTAACGACCCCTGAACAAACTTTTCTTACCCAGGCATGGCAACCATACAGGCCCTTGTTTGAGATCCTAAACCAGCTTAGTAAGAGCATAATAGTTGTTACAGTATTGGACATCATATCTGACAATCACTGAGCTGTGATTTATGAATTAGGATGATTAAATCCATTATCTGAAAGTTTATCTGAACACTATTTTCCTGCTACATGTTCTTTTCTTGCTGCCCCTGTCAGACATTGTGTTTTCTCTACAGAGCGAGCAGCTGGTGGACCTGCTGCTGAACAGCATCATGCTTTCTGTGCCTCTCTCTGGGAGTCACAGCCATAACTTCCTCAGCTTCTCCCACGGCGAGTACTTCTACAGCCTCTTCCAGATGACTGTCAACGGCGAGCTGCTGAAGAGTCTGGATACCACAGTGCCACGCCTCATGAAGGCTGCCTCCCTCAGCCCCAGCATGGTAGCTGCTTTTATCTCCTGCTCTTTCACTAGACTTTCACTAGCGTGAACAAATACTGTTGCTGCTGGAGGACGGTTGTTTTTTTGTCTGTCTGTGAGACGTGGGTTTAATTCCAGACTGCTGCTCTTCCATCAGGTGAGTGTGTTGCTGAACGGCATGCTGGACCACATCTTCAGAGAGCGTTCTGTGAGGAAGACTCAGGGAAGCCAACTGGTGGAGGAGGTGCTGAGGAGATGGGACAGCCTGCAGTCCTGGTGGGAAGGAAACGCTGCCACTTCAGAGAGCAAGACTGCCACTCTGCTGCTGCTCTCCAAGCTCCTACAGGTACTGTGAAGTAGGCAGTGCTTCATTTGTGCCGGGGGGGGGATTGGTTGGGGGAGGCGAGTTGAGCCCCGGCATCTCTTATTTTACAAATTAAGCACTGGAAGTAGGGTTCGACCGATATGGCTTTTTGAAGGCAGATACCGATAATATTTTTACACTGATGTCACTGATGGACGATATTATTCTATTGTAATACTGCCTAATTTTATGAATGTGTTTATTTGCTTTGCATGGTCAGGTGCTGCAAGCCCCATGTCATACTGTAATATTAAATGATTCTGTTTTTTTATTTTCCCCTCATCAGATTGACTCCTCTGTTTGCTCCAACATCGACCATGAAGCATTCAGACGGGTGTTTTGCACTTTTACCACGCTGCTGGTTGACATGAATCTACCATTGAATCTCAAGGTAATGGACGAAGCTCTTGAGAACAGTCCCCCTCTTTCATGCAAATTCTTTTGGTCATTGGTTTTAAAAGGTTTTTTGAGAAAAATTTGATTTTCTGTAGATTTTGATTAGACATCTATATGTGCAGGAAAATTCGAATGAGAGCAACAATATCTTCCGAACTAAACTGTATAGAACTAGGGTATCTTCATTTCATTATTGTTGCTCAGAAGTTATGTCCAAATAGCTCAATCTAAGGCACAAACTTAAAAACCCCAAAAATTCAAAAGTTCGATTCATTTTGAGGTACTGGTTCGGAATAAACAAATCACCAAAAAGACTCAAACTAATAGCCACAACCAACCTCTCTGTTGGCATGCAACACACCCACAGCGAATGGTATACCCCCAAAATCCCAACATCATTGAAAAACCTATTTAAGGCAAACGGGGTTAGGCATGTACACAGACTGATAATGTGCAATACATCATATTAATATATAATTTGAATGTGAAAACGTTCACGGATATCGGTTCAAATTTCGTTTTTCTCCTCAAACTACTTTACTCAAGTGACTGAAACCACAAACTTTTCTCATGTTGAAGTTTCTCATTTTGAGCTCTACACCCACCACCTCTGTAGAGTCAGGCCCTGCTGGTGCTGCCCTTCTTCACCACCCTACCGGAGGGGCCGCTGGCTGAGCTGCAGACGGCCCTGGAGGCCCTGGTAGCCTCCCACTTCCCCATGCAGTCTGACGAGTTTCTGAAGGGCTCGCTTCACCGCAACAACTACATGGACTGCCTCCGAAAGGTGAAGTCGGAGTGTTGTAACAAAAACATAAGTGGATGCAAAATAATTCATATATTTTCATACATGATTTCTGTGCGACTAGCAGATTCAGTGTTTTTAGTTAAAAACTTTAAAAAATCACTCACTTATACAATGAAGTTTATAACGCAGCATGACTCGCCACATGGGTGTTTCAACCAACATTAGGCTGGTTTAACCATACAGGCAGCGGAGTAACAGGAGGAAAGGTTTGCAGAAGTTTAGACCACTTTATGTAGAGCAGCGTAACAGGCAGCCAATCAACAGCCTGCTTGCTACAGAACCATTGTTTTGCTTTGATTTGATTGGCTCACGTCCGGAAAGTGGTTTGAGTACAGTCTATGTAATCAAGGCATTCAAATGATATCTCTAAAAGTTACTGGCCAGTGTGGCAGGTGATCCACATGATTTCCCCGGCATGTGGCGCTTCGTGGGTGGGAAGTTTGGACCCTGATGACAAACAAGGCTACCTTTTCTCTCTTCAGCTACTGGATGCCCTAGAGCTTTCTCAGAGCCCACTCCTGCTCAAACTACTGGCCGGGATTCTGTGTCGAGATGCCAAACACATTATGGAGGAGCACTTCCAAACCTGTTTCCAGAGGATTGCACGGCGGTTAGTAAAGCCTTCACGCCCGGCCTTAACTGGTGTCTTTTTGTCTTTACCAAACGAGTGCCTGTGTTTCTCACACGTCCGAGTAGGCCAAGCAGCGAGCGGCAGCTGCAGCTACTGTGTACAGTGTATGGAGTGATGCAGCAGGGCGACGTGCCGGTGACCTCCATGCTGCAGGCCATGATGGATAGGGTCCTGCTGCCTCTTGCCTCTCACTGCAGCCCCAAGGCTCTGAGCAACTTCTTCGTGGCAAACATCTCAGACGTAATGGCTTTGCTGCTCACCCGCTTCACCAAGGTTTGCTATTTCATGCTCAAGACGATTCTTCCTCACTGATAATTGTGGCATTCAGCATCATCAACATGCTAAATGATGTCTAAGAGCTTTCCTTTGATAGATGTTTTTGTTTTATTTCCTTTATTAGTGTCTTCTGGTCGTTCTGTTTAACCTTGAGAGGGCTGATTGAATACTTGAGACCTTCTCAGGCCTGTAAATTGACAATTTCTACTGTATCCATTGGGTCCCAAATTACACCTTACATTGGATCTTTCTTGAAGCATCTTTGTTTGCTTGATCTGGTATCTTTAGCTAGACACAGAGGCCTTTCCCTTCTTACAACCATTCACCAAGATTCAGACTATATTCCACATGTGGGGATCCTCCTCCTATATATACTTGTTGTTTATTTATTTATTTACTAGCTTTTCTTCAACAACCTTGTATTAGTAAGAACTTCTGTCTTTTGTACGGGGACGTACAATCAAATATACTCCATTAAATGCTCTTTCTGACCAATTTCAGACCAGTGAATCGGCATTTGAGGCCCAGCTGCTGAAGAAGAACGGCTGCTACAAGCTGATGGAGCTCCTCTATTCTCGACTTCCCAAAGAAGAGGTTTATTCTAAGGATTCCCGCATTAATCAGGCCTACTGTCGCTCCGACAAAACAGAGGGCAACGAGTTGTCCAAGACCTTGATCAAGTAGGACTCCACAACACTGAGTTTAAATTAAAAGTCCTGCAGTTTGAAGACTATCTCAATTCCAGTTCTTATCATTGGGGAAAATGTGAAATGTTTCGATAAGAAAAACTATGTTTATGTTTAATGTTTAACAAACCGTTCTCCGAGGTCAACCATGGTCCAACATGTAACATAGCTGACACTTTGTTGATGCATGACATAACCAGTTATGTAATGCTAGGTCCTTGCAGCAGGTCCTGGCAGTACAATGTTTTTTTAAAAATGAGGTAAAACATGAATAGGTATAATGCACGATGCCGTTTACTAGTCTGATGAGTGCAACATAAATTTGCTCTAAAGATTCAATAAACAGATTAGAAACTTCTTAACAAATCCACAGTTCTTGATAATTCACGATTCTTGATACCCACCCCTACTTGAGGCCCATTTGTGAAGAACTATAAGAGGAGGCAATGCTGATGCGTATGTGGTTTAATGAACATGTCATTCCATGCAGGTCATGTTTTGAAGCCTTTACTGAGAACATGACTGGTGAAAGTCAGCTCCTTGAGGTAAGGAGGCAGTACCACTGCGCTGCGTACAACTGTGCCGTCGCCGTCATCAGCTGCAGTTTCAACGAGCCCAAATTCTACCAAGGCTTCCTCTTCACCGAGAAACCAGAGAAGGTGCTGACGTGTTCCCACACTGCAGTAGTCAGAACGTTATCCTCAGTATACCTCTTCAAATTCTTTCAGTTATGGGGGGTTTCATGTTGTCCGATTCAGAAAATATAATGCATGTACTGTAGAATGGGCTTCCTTGAGTTTACGCCACCAGTAGGACTGAACTGTCTTTTTCTTTCCTCTGCAGAATCAATTCATTTTGGAGAATCTCATTGATGTTCAAAGGACCTACAGGTTTCCTATTGAAATCGAGGTATGTTGCCTGATGATGACCTTGTTTCTAGATATATACACAATATACTTTAAGTTCAAATCTTTTATTTCTTCTGAATTAATGTAGGTCCCACTTGAGAGAAAGAAGAAATACATCATGATACGAAAAGAAGTGAGCGAGGAGAATGGAGGTATTGGACACATTACTGTTTCTCAACTGCTGGGTTTTGACACTAAAATGTCCCTGTGCTATTACAGAAAAGTGCACATAAAAACACACAATTATGTGCAATTTTAGGTCTTCAATATGCATATATTTTGAATATTTGAAATATATTGGACTACATCAATTAGGAGAATGTATGTTTTCTTTAGGACTTGCCAATGAAAAGTAAACCTTTCACCCGCAACTCAAACGTCCATTTTGTTCCAGTATTCACAAATGGTGTAAACAATTAGCAGGTCTGGAATTCATTGAAACACATGTAGCTGTTACCATCAGCCATTGTATCAAGACATCAGGCAATACAATTGAGAGTTAAAAAAAAAAAATCCTATCAACCCTATAAATCATATGGAAAATGATTGACTCAACCCAGCAGTGGCACGTTGATGTTCAAGCCGATGCTGTTTGCTGATTGGTTCGTTTTGCGGTTTCTGCAGAGGGGCCGGTGTATTTGTCCTCCCAGTCCTACATGGCCGACAGCAGCCTGAGTGAGGAGATGAGTCAGTTTGATTTCTCCACCGGAGTCCAGAGCTTCTCCTTCAGCTCCCAAAACCCCGAAGGACACAGACGCACCGCTATCAAAAGAGTTAGTCATCTGTTACCCTGTCTGCATTAAACTCAACATTCAAGTTGGGGTTTATCAGGGTTCGACCAGAACTGGTTTTTGAAGGTCCATACGATACAAAAATACAATTTTCATGCCAAAAAATTGCAAGTATTCAGTGTTTTCCTCAGAATCGTATTCATGGCAGCGTGGAAAAGCCTCTGAAACAGCATTTAGATCGTGGGACACTAAAACCTTGCAGACTGGTTTTAATAAAAGGTCAATATTGGCCCCATATACCAGCTAGGGTTACAATCGGTTTGTTTATATATCAGGCCGATATTTTTATATTGTCAATTATCAGCCAGTCTGTGTCATCCACCTCTGATATGACGGATATGATGCAGTTTGATTATATATTTTTTGTAGACTTGATCAATACTACACTGGATTGATCTAATGCAACATTCATCGTGACAAGAATAAAATCGGGGGCAACATCTGTCAGTTTCAGTTTTTGGCATGAAAATAGTCAAATTTAAAGATGGTGAATATCTGTACACAATATCGGTTATCCTCAACTCTAACCCAAAGATAATCAATACCGACGCCTCAATAACCATATCAGTCAAACCCTAATTTAAGGGATTACAAAATACATAAAAGGGAAGCACATCATCTCTGAGAGGGATACCGCTGTAGTAATTGATTTCTTACGTAGATAAACTGAAATCTGTTCTGGTTCTGATGACGTTTCATGATGTGACTGTTTGTTGCTACGGTCGTAGGAGGCAGAGGAGGCGATTCCCTCCCATGATGCACTGGTGGATCTGGAAATGGATGAGCTGAACCAGCATGAGTGCATGGCGTCCATGACTGCTCTGATTGAACACATGCAGAGGAACAACATAACCTCCAAGACAGAGCAGGTCAGTGGTACAGTAAGGACAGTGTTTTGACCAGCAGGCCTTTTCAACAAAATAAAGGTTTTTAATTGTCATTTACATGATTTTTAAAAATAGATATAATTATTTTACATTTATTTATTTTGTATTTATTTGTTAGTTTATGCTCACTGTTGAATATTTATGTATTTATTTCCAGATTTCTATTTTATTTTTTACATTTGTCTATTTTGGTTTTATTAATAGATTAATTTATTGACTTGTTTCTAATTATATCCACGTCTGTATATTTAAAAATAAAAACAATAATATGGGACCTTTAACAATGACCGTGGCAGGAATTATCCTTTGACATGCTTTCTCTCCTGTTTGTGGAATAGGGAAATGCACCCAGTGAACTTCCTCCGTGGATGAAGTTTCTACATGGAAAACTGGCGAATCCAGCCACACCTCTGAATATTAGACTCTTCATCTCAAAGCTGATCATCAACACAGAGGAGGTGAATGCTTTCATCCCCGTCATTCCTCCATAGATCTCCTTACTATATCAGATAACTCAGTATATGACGCATGTATACCCTCTTTCTCCATATGTTCACACATCCAGAATTTCCCACCGGGGATCAATAAATTATCTATCTATTTCCTGCACAGATTTAATCTTAGTTGTTGCTTCCCAGGTTTTCCGGCCGTATGCCAAGCATTGGCTGGGGCCGCTCCTGCAGCTCGTCGTCTCCGGAAACAACGGAGGAGAGGGGATCCATTTCATGGTGGTGGACATCGTGGTCACGGTGCTCTCATGGACAAGCTCGGCCAGCCCCAAGGTTGGTAGTACTCCCATTTAAGAGACATCAAGTGAAAGTTTTGTCATGACCTACATGCATCCATGTTTGTATTAACTGTACTAGATTAGCCCATCACACGGCCACCATTCAGTCGCCATTCAATGAATTTTGCAAAAAGTTTTATGTGAATTTTCCAAATGGAAGCCCTGACGTGAAGACCCGGTTTCATGGCGATTGTGTGAACCCACCTTGACCTATAAGCCATTGTGTGTTCTGCCATGTCAACATGCTGCATTCACAACAAAACGTCATGAATTGAATGAATTCAAATTTTTGGTATTTGAGGCCTTTTGGTTGGTTTTAAATACCTTTACAGGCATGTTAACCTTAACCCCTAATAATAACTACCACTGGAATACAACACTAAAAATGTGGGAAGTTCTCAGACCTGGGCAAAAATATACATTTCACACTTATATCATTTATTGTGACTCAAAGGAAAACAAAAGCCCTAAAACCTTTTATAAAAAAACCAAAAAAACAAACAGCCATTCAGAATGAACTTAATGTCAAGATATTTCCAGTCTAGCTGCAATAGAGTTCAATAAAGTTTAATAGCTTTTTTTTTCCTTTGCCTGTTTTATTCTCATGTATGCCTGTTTTTAATTTGCGTCTATATGATATCTTTTTGCTGAGCGCTATCGGATTGTCACCAGTGGTATTTCTCATCTCAGGGTAACACCAGGGATGAAGTGCTGGCCAACCGGCTGCTGGAGTTCTTGATGAAGGACAGCTTCCACTCCAAGAGGGCCGTTTTCCGCCACAACCTGGAGATCATTCGCACTCTGGTGGAGTGCTGGAAGGACTGTCTGCACGTGCCTTACAGGTAACGCTCACATACAGATGGATGTGTATTTATTTATCTGTTGCTCAGTGGCCAGAACTCGAACTGACCCGGTCCTTGTCTTAATCTTTCTGATTCTAGTTTGATATACAAGCGATTTTGTGGCAGCGACCCAAACAGCAAAGACAACTCTGTTGGACTTCAGCTGCTAGGAATCGTCCTGGCCAACAGTCTCCCTGCGTATGATGCCTCGTGTGAAATTGAATACGAGAGGTATATATTGGATCTCCATTTCAGAAATGTATAGTTAAACAGTTTAATACCTGTTGTTGTTGTTGTTGTTGTTATTGTTATTAATGAAGCATTAGCTGCGTAAATACATTTAATGCAAAAAGGCAGGAAAGAGAACTAAACAACAGGATGAATACAAATACATGAAGACGTTTTGAAAAAGTATTTTATGTTTTGCATTTCCAGGTACATCCAGGCTCTCTGCAACAACCTGTCCTTCACAAGGTATAAAGAAGTCTACTCTGCTGCCGCCGAGATTATCGGCCTCATCCTGAAGAATATGACTGAAAACAAACAGTCTGACGACGTACGAGGCTTTGGTTTGGTTTTATTACTGTCATATTGTATATCCAGCAGCTTTATGTCTCAGTAGTGCAGACTAGAGGAGAAAAGAACAGAAAGGATTTTCATTTTCATGAGTTTAGGGTTGGATAGTCAGTGGATGTAGCGTCTGTTATTTGTTGACACATTTGCAAGTGCATAGTAGCAGTAGTTCATATTTTTCTGCTCTACATCCATCATGTGTTTACATGCATATCACTTACAACAAAATGTCTGTTTTATTGTTCAGCTTTAATTCTCATTGTTTCTTGCAGCATCCTAATGCACTTCTCAGTCTTGCTGCCAGTAAGGTAGCGGAGTTGAAGAAAAAAGACATGGACGACAAGTTCATTATTTGCTTGAGCAAAGTGTCCAAGCACTTCCCTCCATTCATGGACCGGTGAGTTTCTAGCTCTGCTTAATTTGTCAAATGTTTTGGGGTTTTATTTGTAAAAGGGTTAAACTGTCCTTTGAACTGTATCACTAAAACTAAGGTCCCTCTATGTTTAAAAAAGAAGTGAAATTGAGAAGTGGCCCGTATTAAGACAATGTCAGGTGATATCTCAGATACCACCAGAAACGTAAAGGGAAAGAGCATCTTGGCACTGTGTCCAACCTTCAAAAGGTTACACTGATTGGCCTGATGGAGGCGCTGTAATTAAAGGTCAACATCTAAAGTTCCACACCACTAGTCCAATTTTGATTACACTTGGAGGGATGATGCATCTAGTTGCTGATTGGCCGAAGGGGTGTCTGTATCATTCGGGTGAACGACATGTTTACCTGTTAAATCAATGTTTTCCAGTCAAGTGTTGAGCTGTGTAGCTACTGTTTTAGATGCTTTTAGATGGTATATTCATGGTGTATACCCGTGAGATGAACAGGTGAGGAATTCTGTTCTCTATTTACCTTGTAAATAAGGAACCGAGGGGGTCCTAGTGTGATCACGATGTACACTGCTACATTAAGGAACAACAACAGAACAACTAAAATCTGTCTGCGTCTTTGTTTATTTTTGTTTTTGCAGGTTCGTAAATTCGGTGTTCTTCCTCCTGCCGAAGTCACACGGCATCTTAAAGACTCATTGTTTGGAGTGTGTGCTGAGCCGAGCCGATGTCATCCCCGACATCTTTCTGCAGCTCCAGACCAAAGGCTTCATTCAGATGTTGGGCCACAGGTTAGCCCCGACCACACTCCTATAGATTACAGACGTTCTTCTCTCAGCTTATAAGCATTTTCCAGAAGGAATACCTAAGGTGCTATATTTGTTGTCTATATATGTTATTCCTTCTTTGCACTCAGGGATGAAGCAAGACAGAGGATGTGTCTGGACATCCTCCACAAGATTGTTGCCCTCCTGACTCCAGTTCAGCTTCAGGAGGTCCTGGGAGCTGTGAAGGCTTTCATCTCCCATCCCTCCCCGGTGTGCAGAGAGAGGATGTACGATATCCTCATGTGGATCCAGGACAACTACGGGTGAGCCCCAGTCTCTTTGGCCTTTTGCCGTTCGAAAACAACTTTCCTTTCCAATGATGTTTACATGATTTATGTCAACATATAGCTAGCACATGAAGTATTAATATAACTTTTTGTCACCCAGACTATGGATTGGTCTCTGTCCCTTCATTCCTTTATTCACCCATCCATCCCTCTCAAGTGATATCTCAGACACCACTGATCAGATTTTGACCAAACCTGAGGGAATGATGCATCTCACCAGCATTCTCAAAAATACATTATGTTGTCACTGCTATAGACGGGCTGAAGGATTTGAGTTTTGTCTTTCAGTGATGCAGAGAGCATGGCTGACAGCACCTCACTGGAGGTTTTGAATGCAGCTAAAGAAACCCTCCTTCAGGGGCTGACTGAGGAAAACCAAGGCCTGCAGTAAGTACCCTGCTGGGCATATTTGAATCAAAGACTTTTACCCTGGGAAGTTATTTTCTTTCACATTATAAGTCTGTTTTTTTATGTAATTCATCTATTCATGCTCTGTATTTATTTTATATTTTATGCCATCTTCTTTTGTGAAGTGAATTGTATTACAAAATGCTCTATAAACGGGTGGATTGAGTGACTTTTAACTTGAAAGGACCATCCCTGTCTTTTCTCTCAGGCTTTACGTCCGTAACTTCTGGAGTCAGGAGAAGCGTCTTCCCACCGCGACCCTGGAGCGGATGTTGATGGTGCTTCGTTCCCTGTACTCCTGTCAGATTGAAAGGTGTTTCTTAAGCCTGGCTACCAATTTGCTGCTGGAGATGACCAGCCAGAGTCCAGACTTCACACGAAACATGTTTGAGTATCCGCTGTCCGAGTGTACCTTCCAGGTCAGTGACTCGACTGGTTCATTTCCCTACATTTGTGGGGTAACGAGTCAGGAAAAACAACTGCTACCTCAATTTTGAAGATCTGTGGCGAGAACACGATGGTTCAAAGCAGGTTTCATTACTCAGTTTACTTTTCTGCTCCAAGCTACTCCTTACAGCAGTGGTTCCCTGGTAAAATGAGCTTAATGTTACCATAATTCAATTCACTTCCCAATTAGAGAATGTATAATGTTTTCTCTGGCAGTGTAGACAGTTCCACAATTCAATACTAAATCAACCATAACAACAGATCTTCCCATCAAATCGGGGTCTGTGGTCTTAAAGCCCCAGGAAACTTGGCTTGAAATAGTAAAAATAAATATATGATATCAAAGTTTAGTGTCTAATTAAGCATCCACAAAAATCTGAGTGAAAATAAACGTTCAGAAATATTAGAAAACCTAGTTCAAATGAGTGGGGGGTTCAGAACAGTGGGGTTGAATTGGGCGTGGTATTTTCTGAGATTTATGACGCAGAGAATTCATTCATCCAATCATTAAAAAATGCACGTCAGTTGTCCCGCCCCCAACAGGTGCAACAGCTTGACAGTTGGACATGGGCGGAGCTATCCATCGTGTCAGGATGTCAATCAAATCCTGATCTGACACGCCTACACAGTCCTGAGAAATGGTCTAAACAGCTAAATGAGCTGTTTTTGAACTAGGTTTTCTAATATTTCTGAAAGTTTATTTTCACTCAGATTTTTGTGGATGCTTAATTAGACACTAAACTTTGATATCATATATTCATTTTTACTATTTCAAGCCAAGTTTCCTGGGGCTTTAATATGTGTCTATTTTGGAGATCATGAAAATGTCTAGGGAACCCCATGCATGCAGCAGAAATGTTTGTCATAGTGTAGACATGTTGAGCTAGGTGTAGTCTGCAGCTGCATCCTCACGGAGATACAGTGAACCACAAATGGCACCTGAAAAGACTGTTGAACTTGTCAGCATGAGTTCAGTCGGTCACCTGACGTGTTCATTGCATTTTTCCTCACTCTAGGACTACGTGATTGATTCCAACTGGCGCCTTAGGAGCACAGTCATGACTCCCATGTTTGTCGAAACCCAAAGCTCTCAGGGCCCGGAGAGCGTGGCGGCGTCCCAGCCTGGAAGCGTGACGGGCCGGCTCCGAGCCACGCAGACCTCCCTGGAGTTCAGCCAAACCCAAGCAGCAGGTACAACTGCATTACTTTTATTTGTCTTTTTATCGTCCTGTCCATCATCAGTCCATCCATAATCACAAAGCTGCTGCTCAAAAATTGTTTTTGCAGTTTGATCTTTGAAGGAATCACAATATTTCTATGGTGCACCTGATGGTTAAGTTCTGGGTCTTTTACTTGTATTAGAAAAGAAAAAAAAAAGTGCAGGCAAAGGTTTTAAAATTGTTTTCCTTTTTTCCCCCCTCAGGTCGACGTACAGCATATAACTGGATGACGGGCAGCAGTGTGGACACGCTAGCGGATTACACGCTTGGCTCTGAATCTCTGTCTTCCTTGTTGGTGTTTGGTAAGAGAGCAGAGAGGCAAGCCCCAGCGAGGAAACCGACGGGAGAAAGCTTTGGCATCAGGCGCCTCACCGCAACTACCGACGAGGTGGACAGTCGCAGTAGAGGTCAGTCTCACAGGAAACACCTCTTTTAAAATTTATTTCATGCTGGTCCTTCATGCATGTTTGGTTTTCCACAACCCGTGCAGTAATGTAACTGTCCGCTATCTTTTGTGCCAACAGCAGAGAATGAGAAACGTGCCGACATCCTGAGATTGAGGCGCAGATTCCTCAAGGACCAGGAGAAAGTCAGCATGAGCTTTGCACGAAAAGAGATCCACGACCAGAGGCAGAGAAAGGTACATTTGATTTCACAGTGCTGGGAATGCAGGGTGATGGCCGACTCAGCCAACCTGCCACCGTGTCTCTGACCATGAGTGGTTTTGTTGCGTCTCTCACAGGAAGACAAAGCCGATCAGAGGTTGCGAAAGGAGGCTCAGGTGACTCTGTACCGCAACTATAGAGTGGGAGACTTCCCCGATGTCCAGATCCCATACAGCAGCCTCATCGCTCCGCTGCAAGCCCTAGCACAGGTTAGACTGCTGTTGCTGTCTGTCCGCCAGTAGCTGCTGCAGCTATATGGTGTCGGTTTTGCCGATATTGGCCCCCAATGTGTCGTCTACCTCTGATGGGATGGACATGATGCAGTTTGTTTGATTACATATTTATTGTATAATGATCAACACTGGTTGTCTATGGGAAGCTCTTAACCTGAATGGATTCTAATGAAACATTTGGATTCAATGGATGAATGTTGGATGAATGTTTTTTTGTGTGTAGTTTTTTCTTTTCTCCTGGGTCCCATGGTCGAAATGCCGTTTCCAACTTGCCAAGAATAATATTTTGGGGGAAACACTGAGTAGTTTTTTGGAAGTTTGATTTTTGTTTTTGGCATGAAAATTACATTTCCAAGTCTAGCGGCAAAGAGAAAAAAAAAGTAAAAGAGAATTGATTGTAAATATACCAAATAAAACAGGTTTTGTTTGTCACAGTTATAGTTTTCTTTGTGCATTCCCCACAGAGAGACCCGATTCTAGCCAAGCAGCTGTTCAGCTCCCTGTTTACCGGCATCCTCCGGGAAATGGACGGTGACAAATCAGCGAGGGAGAGCCAGAGGATCAAAGAGGAGCTCCGGAGGGACATGAACACATTCCTGAGCAAGAGCACCCTCTACTTCCCTCCCTTTGTGGCTTGTGTGCAGGTTTGAAGCTCGGCTATTTTAATCTTACACTTGAGTTTGAGTCTTGTCCGATTTTGACAAAACATGGAGGGATGATGCGTCCTGGCTCTGTTCTGGTGTTTAAATTACTCTGATTGGCCAGAAGGGGGCACTATGGTTGAAGGCCAACTTTGTAACAGCTACACCGCTGGTCTGGTTTTGAGTAAACTCACTGGTTTGTTGTGGACTGAAGAAGCCTATAATATCAATATCTATAATATGGCCAGGATTGTATATATGTTTTATTTAGATGCCGAGTTCAGCCCAACAGTAGCCCGACGAGTCATAGTAAAGAATTGTACTGATGATGAACAGTAAAAGGCTGAGGAGGCGAGTAATGTTTTCCTGATGTGTTAGGACATGAGCTACCAGCATAAAGAGTTGCTGCAGCTCCATCCGGCGGCCGTCAGCTCCAGTTGCCTGGCGAGTCTCCAGCAGCCGTCGGGCATCCTGCTAGTGGAAGAGGGCTTGCTGCATGCCGGCTGCCCGGACGAACCTCCCACCAAACGGCCACGAGGACGCAAGGAAATCCCCCCAGAGACAGAGAAATGGATCCACCTTGCAAAGTATTACCACATTGTTTCTGCTGACAGGGCTGTAGCAGTGCTGATGACTTGTTTGGCTTGTAGCTTGGCGTCATTAGGACTGTCAGCCGTTAGCTGGGCTGTGGTGGACACGTCCTCAGAAGGTCATGGTCTCTGGTGCTCAAATCATTTAGCAGCGGCTGAATCCAGCGGTAGCGGTTGCTCACCTAAACCAAAAATAAACCTGGCGACAGGCGATCAGCTACGTTGAGTTGATATTCAATTTTTAAAATGAATCAGTTTTAAAATCACCAACAACTTTTTATTACTAAACGGACAGTCCAACTACTTTGGACAATTCTGCTCACTCAACATAGTGTATGATAAAGTGTTAGCATGGAGCACCGGAGCCAATAATCTACTGGGGACACATGGGTGATTTTGGTGTCTATGTTCTTATCCCTTAACAGGAAGTTGACCAACAAGAAAATCTCAACAAGAATCGTGTCCTTTATTGATATGCCTGGAAAAAGTGCATGTTTGCACTTTTTTTGCACGTACAGAGATCAAACCGTCATTATAGTTCCTGTTAGGTGTACTTCTAAGTGTGCTGTTTGTATTTCCTCTGTTCCCCAGGCTTTACCGATCACTAGAGGATTACGATGTTGTGCGTGGCATCTTTGGTGGTAAAGTCGGGACCAAGTCGTTAACCTGCACGGCACTGCAAGCTGAGGCCAACAGTGACTTTGCAGAGGCTGCGAAGCTTTACAATGAGGTAATGTAAGTCATGGGTCACTCCCATGATTTAGTATCCAACCCTCTTGAATGCCACTGGAGGCTCCAAGAGATGCAGAAAACCAGCTAGGAAAGAAAACTTCATTATGTTTAGATCACATTTCATGTACATTTTACCGAAAGCTCCTAGACTGAGCCATATATCATTTAAAGGGGCATTAAGTACGTTTTTACTGTCCTGTAGCTCGTAATATATCAATATATGCAGGGGTTTGATAGGGTTGTTGATCAATACCAATAACTCAGCGATTACTTACCCAGGCACTGAGATTTTTAGCTTTCAAAACTCACTTTCTGGAAACAACCCCCCTCCCCCATGCATTTTCAACTTATCAAAGATGGAGGACGGTGCTACAATCATGCAGTGTTAGCATGGAGCACCAGAGCCAGTGACCTACTGGGTGACACATGGGGGATTTTGGTGTCCCCATCGGTGTATTCCTTTAACAGAATGACATGAAGAATATAATCAGCAATACACCAACTGTTGGGATTGGTGAGGTTTCACCAGATGCCACCAGACCACCGTGGTAGATGTACCTGTTGATCAAACGGCTGTCTTCCTTCCTTCAGGGTCTGAACACAGAGCATTGGAGCGATGGGGAGCCCACTGACTCGGAGAAGGACTTCTGGGAGATAGCCGCCATGGAGGCCTACAGTCACCTGACGGAGTGGAAGTCTCTGCAGTACTGCTCCACCATCAACATTGACGTCAACTCCCCACCCGACCTAGAGAAGATGTGGTCGGACCCCCTCTACCAGGTAGTGGAAACATCTTGACAGTCTAGTCTCAAAATTCTGGGGTGAAACACTGAATCCTGACTGAATATTGACATCGGTCCTTTCAAAACCAGTCAAACCCAATTAGTAGTTAAATACCAGGACAAGTCACGTATGTAGCAGAGTTAAAAAATAGTTTGACCTCTAAAACACCACATGCACTTCAATTTTCTGCCCACAAATTGATCCTGAATTGATTTATGGTCGGGTTTACATTGATTTGGGCTTTCAAATGGGTTACAGGTGTTTAGTTTTTAAGTAGACAGTTTCCTCATTATGGGAGGAAAAAGTTCCTACATTGGCAATTGAACTCCTATGGTACCCATCATATTGATCTGTGAATAGTAGGTTTAACATGTATGTGGAGTAGCTGAGTAACCGAAAATGAGATTAGAATTGAAACAGAAAACTAGAGCAGATTTATGTGCACAGTTTAAGTTATTCCTTTAAATAAAGACTTCACAAAAGAAGCAGTTTGAATAACAGTTTTAAGTCATTTGTTTCACTTTCCTCAAGTACGTTTTAATGCAACGCTAACACGAGTCGTGTGTGCTTGTGCCAGGACATGTACCTGCAGCACATGATTCGCAGCATGTTGAAGCAGCTGCAGCTGGGCGAGAGGGACCAGGCTCTGCTCAGCTTTGTGGACAAGGCCATGCGAGTAGAAGAGCGTAAAAAGCTGCTGGAGAGTCATTACAGCCAGGAGCTCAGCTTGCTCTACATCCTGCAGGAGGACTACGACCGCGCCAAATACTACGCCAACTACGCCTTGCAGCTCTTCATGCAGGTCGCTACTGGACGCTTTTTCTCCCTACAACAACTCGCAGTGGTTTGATGTACAAATTCATCAGTATTTGCTTACGTAAAAGGAAATATCCACCCTAAAACACTTTAACACTAACAGCCTACCTTGCATTCCTTGGTCTGTTTTGTTGTTTAGTGGGGTATTTTTATTATTCCTGTAGATAAGTGGCCACTGTAGCTGCACTGGAAATATCTCATAGACGATGTGATGACATGTCGTCTAGGAGATATTTCCAGCAGCTACAATGGAGTTTAATAGGAGAAAAATGTTCAGCGATCTAAACCATCAATGGTAACCGTCAGGTTTTGGTGTCAGCCAATCAGAATCAAAGAGCAAGCGCTTCTTTCTAGACCGACGATCAACAATCATACAGGAGAAATCCATCGGAGGAATTTCTCCACAGACAGTAGCCAAGATGGACCAGAATCCAATGCAACCACAAATATAACCCAGAAGAACCATATGTACAAAGTGACAATGTGCATGTGCGTTGTTGTCTGTTTTCATTATCGGCATATATTTATAGATGCATGAAGCATACATGTGTCCAGAGATATGGACCAACTTGGCAGAGGATGTACAGAAACAAATATTTGCAGATGAGAGACAGTGCCAACCATACTCACTCCCCATTCTCCCCATCTAATGTAGAATTACTCCAGCGTGGATACTCTGCTGAATAAAAGTCGCTTGACCATCCTGCAGTCAGTGCAGCCCTTGACTGAGATCCAGGACTTCCTGCTGTTCATTAAAGGAGAGGGTAAGTTATGTAGGTCTTTTATCGACCTCCATCGGTGGTCGACAAGATGGAAGTAGTGAAGAGGTAATATATCACCATGCCAAATAATACTGCTTTGTCATTCGCTTTTTTGGCTTGAGAGCGAAATGTGTTGAGATGCCGTTGGTAGCACCGTCCTCCATCTCTGAGCAGTTAAAAATGCTCAAGCCCAGCTGGTTTTGACCTTTACAGGCAAATGTGTACTGATAATATTGTCAATAAATCAAAATGTAATAAAATTGTGTTTTGTTTATTAGTATCTATGACCTCCCTCAAGCGGCTCATCAAATTGTGGACTGACCGGTACCCTGATGCCAAAGTCGATCCAGTGAATGTATGGGACGATATCATTACATCTCGGTAAGAAGGAAAAGGTTTAACACTATAATTCTAATATACATTTTGCCTACAGATTTTACACAATACAGAGTTGATGGCCTGAACTTCACCCTTACAACAACTTTTTATGAATTTTACTTTTTAAAAATGCAGTATAGTAAGTCCAGTTTAAGCCTCAAAATGTCTCCCTCTGTGGTTCAGATGTTTCTTCTTGGACAAGATCACGGAGAAGCTGAAGAGCCATGCTTCCATCGACAGCATGGAGGTGGACGGTTCAGAAGACCCAGCGGGTGACGTTGACACATTGGTAAACGACTGCAAGTTCAACATGAAGCTGCGTATGGCTGACAGCGCATGGAAACAGGTGAGGAGTTTTTCTATTGGATCAGTTGATAAAGTTAAGCCTGGTCTCCTGGTCACGTTTCACCTATTAATGTTTCCTATGAATCGTTACAGAATAACTTCCCTGTTGCCACCAAGCTGTTGAAGGAACTACACAAAGAGGCCAAAATGCAGAGAGGCTGGTTGCTGCAGTGGGTCCACAGTTTTAGCCGCTACAGCCATAAACGCAGCCCGGCCCAGGGCCCTGGTGGAGCAGATCAGTGCCATGCTGAAGACCATCCCACTGCTGGGTAAGCCCATTACACCGATGATTAAAGTTAGTTAGCCCTGAAAACACTTAATTGTCCCCCACGTAACAAAATAGTTTACACTAACAGGGGAGCTTTTTCTGACTCTGAAAGGCCTTTAACATTATAACATCACTGGTCCGACTTTGGTGGTTGTAAGTGGCAGTTGTATATTTAATCCCCTACCAGGATAAACTTGATTCAGCTGAGTTTCTTTGATCACCTTGACATGAGCATGCAAGGATGGATGGTGATCTTGAAAATGCTGTAGCAAGTTAGATGTGTTTCGCCATTTGGCAGCGTCATTTAATCGGCATGTTTTGCAATTTGGATATCAGTCTCCTTCATCAACCCCCTGGTCAGGTATCCACAATGTTCCCACACGGCTCCTTTTGGTGGATGTAAGGCTGGGATGTCATCTCCTCTGTTGGCTAATGTAGCCCCAACGCACAACGTTATTTACTCTCCTGAGTAGTCCAATGGCAGCCGCTGAGATGTTTCACCTTTCCTTCTGCAGAAGACCTTCAGTCTGATTGTCAGGGTGCCACAGCCAAAGTTGTCAGATGCCAAAAGATACTCCAGGGAACCTCTTACCACATCCTGGCCACGGCTTTAAGCAAGAGCCCCTCAGTCCTGGAAGCTATTGGGGTTGAGAAGGCAGAGAGAGTTGTAAGGCTTTCTGGAGCCTCTTCTCCAACTGACCATGCTAAGGTACTGTTGAACTATAACTCTGTTCAGTTTGCTTCCTCTCAAATCCAGTAGACAAAGGCCCTTATCCATAAACCTCAACAGTAACAGCAGTGCAGTGTACAACATCTGCTGCTAAGTCATTTGAAATGATTCCTCATTTTACGGTGACGGAGCCACATTACAGCATTATTGCCTTATTCTCAGCAGTAGCCCAGATGACAGCCAATGAAAATCATATTACATATTTAACAGAAACCATGATTATCCAGACATGTCACCTCTCAAGACCATTTATCCAGCAGGAGGTGGAAGTGGGGCTGCAATTGCGAGCTTTGAGGTTTCTGTGTGACGCTGCCAGGACGGCCGACGAAGAGCTTCAGTCTTACACTCAGGACTGCGTGGAGACCTGACAGCGTCACAGAGACCTACATGGCTCTGGCCAACTTCTGTGACAAACGACTACAAGAGGAGGAGCAAAGCGACTCCAGTGAGTAATTATAGATAGACAATAGACAAAAAGAGACATGACATTATCCCAAAATGTGTCACGACAGAAACATGGTGGAAAATGGAATATATTCACTTTTATATTTAAAGATTTTTGTTTTTTTAGACGTCTCCATGTGAATGTACAAGAAAGTATCTGCTCAGTTTCCTCCACCGGGAGTCCTTTGCCAAGATGTTTGTGTTTTGTTACAGTCAGTGACTCTCCTGAGCTCATGGCCCTGCCTGTTCATGTGGTGGAGAGCATGTTGAAAGCCCTGAAGATGAACTCTGAGGAAGCCCGGCTCAAGTTCCCCCGTCTGCTACAGATCATCGACTTGTACTCTTCTGAGACATTGGACCTCATGACGAAAGAGGTTGGTGTACTGAGACCAGGGATGTAGACGAGGGTAAACCCACCTTTTGTGGAGTAGTTTACCTTATTTCATCTTTTTAGGCTGACATAAATCTTTATGACATAAATTCATAGTCTACATACAGAAGTTAGTATAAAGATAGGCGGGGAAAAAGCAAAAATGAATGCTTTACTGACAACAATTGATTTTAGTTTATGTTGTTATGATGATCACCCACTGGAGGTCATAGTTATTTACCACTGAGTTAGCAACATGTAATTGTTGTCTGAAGTGAATGAAACCAATCAAAGTAAAGATAGTGCTGCCATATTTCCCTGTTGTGTTTGTGGTTTGGCTTTATTTGCAGGGTTCCCACTGAACTTCAGGCATATTGTGATTATTAGAGAGGTGTATTCCAGGCAGGGAGGTTCAAAGGGTTTATTCGTCACATACACAGTTATAGTGGTACAAAAGTGCAGTGAAATGCGCGGTGGTATAGTCTATCACTATGCTGAGGTTGAGAAGGAAAGGGGGCTAAAACGAGGAGATACACAAGAAAAATTACTACAAGAAATAAAAGTAAATTTACCAATAAAATAAATATATAGACAATAAGTCAAGTATGTTTGTACACGTGCAAAAAATGAATGAGTCAGGGAATTTGATCAACTGTGTCAGGGAATTTTACAAATGGGCCGGTTTACAGGAATATACCAGAATGTGTTTTCTGGTGTATAATGGAAACCAGACTGTTCATGTCTTAAAACGTTTCTGAGCTGAAAAACGACATTAACAACCGTGAAGGAATAACATCTGTAGGTCATGGAAGCTCTCCGACTTCGTTATTGAAAGTTATGAAATTGTACATCAGTGCCACGAGTGGGAACCTTGCAGTTGGTTTGATGCGGTGGCCTATAAGATAATAAATAAATACAGACTTTTGTTGTAAATGGTGACATCTCTGTTTGTCTTCGAGTAGATGACAACAGTTCCCTGCTGGATGCTGATTGGCTGGATCAGTCAAATGTTAGCGCTATTGGACAAGCCAGAGGCGGTGGCAGTGCAGCATTGCATTGGCCAGATAGCGGAGTGCTACCCTCAAGCACTGGTCTACGCTCTGATGATCAGCAGCGAGAGTTACCGGTTCGAGGACTCGGCCACAGGACACCAGCAGCAGGAATTTGTCGACAGGTATCCTGCCTTCCTTCCTGCTCCTGTGCATTCAATGAGCTTCGAGACGGATCTGGGAAAGAGTCCGAATTTGAGATGGATTCCCTTTGTTTTTCCGGGATCAACTCATTTTGCTTAGCAGAAAAATGTCCAGATCGTTAAGAGATAATATTAATATAATTTCTCGACTGGTTGCATTAAAATTGATTGAATTGACTCTCTAGGACTGGACTGGCCCCTAGCTCCATCTGAGATGTTGTACCTCGTTATAGTAATGATAGTTAATGTGATTTTAACAAGATATTATTTATTTGTTTAGATTGCATTATATATTACAAATGTACGTTGTGCCAACAGGCTCAGGAGCCTGCTGGATAAGGGCGGAGCTGTGAAGAACTTTGTGGATGCTCTACAGCAGCTTACGAACCCTGACATGCTTTTCAAGGTAGCGAGCACTACTTCAACCGTGAAGGAATCAAGCCAGCCGCTTCCTGTTTTTCTGTCATTGTAAACCTCTGTCGTTGTCACAGGATTGGTGGGAGGATGTGAAAAATGATTTGGAAAAGCCCAGATTTGACAAGGAGAGGATGGGCCGCATGTACGATGAGATGCGTTCTTCACTTGGGGATCGTAACGCAGACGGTTACGGAACGTTCCGCAAGAAATTTGTCCAGGTTGGTACCTTGCTTTCATCTGGTATCTACTCTATTAAAGAGCATCTGAGGTGCAATAATCCACCTGTCATTCTTTTCTTCAGTTATTCTGGCTGATTTGTGGATGCCAGGGAGATTTGATTAGATTGAAGTTTTCAATTGGTAGTCCATGATATCATGATAGCTCTTCTCAGAGATCAAACAGTGTGTTCTTCTGGTAATCTTCTGGTAATCCCAAACAAACTGGAAACGTAAAACACATCACTTCCTGTTCGTGTTGTTGAATTCCAAGTATTCAGTGTTTCCCCCAGAATTGTATTCTTGTCAAGGTGGAGGAGCCTCTGAAACAGCATTTAGGTCATCATGGGACTCTCAAACTCCATTGAGACCAATGAGCTTCTTTTAGATGGTTAGCAGCTCCTTGAGGCAGGGGGACCCACCCCGATCTATTCAGTGGTTGGGAAACTGCCTTTAATAAAGAATAATGTTGAACCATTTAACAAAAATGCTCAAAGAAAGGAAGATTTGATCTCAGGTGTGGTCTAGATGTGGTCACATCGCCAGTGGACCACATGACTTGTTGCTTTCAGTCAAAGGAGGGCGTATGGGCGTATAAATATAGCTAGCTCCAATATTTAAAAGGCCAACATGCCTGATATATCAGCTTCACAACTTGAGCAGCTGTCTTCAAGCCAATAAATCAAAAAGTGGGTGACCTTACGCCCCTTAATGTGAAAAGAGTTGTTGTTCTGTTAGTCTGGTATTCATTGCAGCCATCTTTCAACATTCAACAGAAATATGCTAAGGATGTGGAGAAATTGTTGGGATCTCAAGGTACCAAACTGTTTGAGAAGAGGAAAGATAAGAAGTTCCTGCAGCAGGTGGATGAACTGGTGACGAAGATGCGTACGTCCACGCAGCGGGAACCCGGGAACCTGAGGGAGTACTCCCCCTGGCTGAGTGGATTTAAAGCAGACACATTGTGCAACGAGCTGGAGGTCCCAGGTCAGTAGCTGGAGGTCCCAGGTCAGTAGCAGGAGGTCCCAGGTCAGTAGCAGGAGATCCATTGAAGTTCAGAACAAGTTTGATCAAAGACTGAAGGATTTCTGGAGGTTTTGAGCGATGCGTGTCGTGACGGAAAAACCCACCCAACCTGTGTTGTTCAATGCATTCAAGGAGTTATTTTGTGACAGTGATTTGCCTCTACCTGCCTTGTCTACTTCCTCTTCATTTATTGATTTCCTACATTTCCCAGAATGCCTTTCAGCCACCCAGAGAACAGGTGTAAACTTGTTGCTTTCAAATGTTTTGTGAACTTTGGGGCGTGTCTATGATCGTGGCATAACACAACTTACTTAAATGTTGAAATGTCTTGTGGCTGCATTGCATTCTGGTCTATTGAGGCTTCTGCCAGTGGAGCATTTGGTCTCTCTCCTCTTCTACGATGGATTTCTCCCTGTATTATTGTTGGTCTAGAAGAATTTTATTCAGTTCTGTTGTACTGTTTTCTATTCACTAATCAAGATATTTTCTCTCTCTTGTTATAGGGACAATATGACGGCAGATCCAAACCTTTGCCAGAGTATCATGCAAAAATTACAGGTTTTGATGAAAGGGTATGCTTTTGTCCTTCACTGTAAAACTATTATTCAGTTTAAAATGACTTAATTCTAAAGGGTTTTCATTCAGGTTCTCAGTTTCCAGGTCCCTGTGTGACTGTTGTGTATTCATGCCTTGTAGGTGAAAGTGATGACCTCCATGCGCCGTCCCAAGCGTCTGATCATCCGCGGGGACGACGAGCGCGACCACCCCTTCCTGGTGAAGGGCGGGGAAGACCTCCGGCAGGACCAACGCATCGAGCAGCTCTTCAGGTGTCATGAACATTTTGCTGAGCCACGACACCGCTTGCACCCGCAGAGGCTTGCAGCTCTGCACCTACCAAGTCATTCCCATAACCACCAGGTGATCTTGCCCCCCCCCCCCCCCAAGTGATGAAATTGATAAATCATCTTCCTCAGAGTAGCCGGGGTAATAATTACTACCTGCCTTTACAGAATTGGTCTGATTGAATGGATGGAGAATACCTGTACCCTGAAGGAGTTGCTGCTCAGCCCCAGGACTGAGAAGGAGAAAACGGCAAAGAAGTACCCGGTCCATCTTCCATCTCTGTCTTTTTGTTGTTTACTGTTAACTAAAACTCCCAAGTCTATCTCTCACACTGACTCTTGAAGGGTGTGACTCTGGTTGATCTTTTTAGTAATTGATAGAGTGGTTTTTATACAAACTGGGGGATTTCTCTTCCTTTCAGCCCTACTGATGTCTACGAGGAATGGATCTTCAAAATCACAAAGATGCAAAATATCCAAAGATACGCTGAGCTTTATAAGTAAGTCTATTGAATGTTACATTACAAGTAAACATTAACTAGAACTATTAGTTGAATCATGGTCATAATAATTATGGTTGCACAATTGATTCTCCAATGTATTTTGATGATCGTAAATGATGAAATATTTGCTTCTATTGTAATATGAATCCACTCTTTCAGTCTTAACACCATTAAGTGTTGCGCTAGGAGGAAAAACGCCCTTCAGCATTTTGACTGTTTTGCAGGAAGGCGAGCCGCGCTGAGATTGTCACCAACTTTTCGAAAGTGTTAGCGCTGGTGCCCGGTGATCTGCTCAGGTAAATCCACCTGGTGTCTCCATGTCAAGTCTCCATGCAACAACACTGCCCGTTAGGGTCAAGGCAGAGGGTCATTTTGTTATTTTTCATCTTTCCAGGAGAGCTTTTATGAAGATGTGCACGAGCCCTGAGGCCTTTCTGTCCCTGCGCTCCCACTTCATCAGCTCTCACGCCCTGCTCTGTGTCAGCCACTGGATTCTGGGTATTGGAGACCGTCACCTCTCCAACTTCATGATCAACATGGAAACGGGAGGCATGATTGGCATCGACTTTGGTCATGCATTCGGTTCAGCCACACAGGTTAGTCCTCGTGTTAGGTTAGTGAGCGGGCGGGGTGTTAAGGGACAACGTACTAAAGAAATAAAATGACAGTTGATGACAAAACATGTCGCCTAACAAAAATATTAATGTTCTTGATTGGATAAAGGTCAGATAAGTCAAGACCTTTCAACGTTTTCAACTAAAATAAAATGACAGTTGATGAAATGTTGCATCGTTAGCTGGAGCATCATTTGAAAACGTTACCACACATTTTGATATTTCGAGGAAACTTTCTGAATGTTTCTGTAAATTGTGAAACCTGTTTTCAAGCTCTACCTCAGTCTGCAGACTCCCGTGTCTTGTTCTAGTTTGGCCTTCAGCTCAAAACAAAAAGCTGTTTTTCCACCAAACACCAAAGCAGTGCAGCGTTCAGGTGCTTCGGTTCCTCACCTCAGGCACCTTTCCTTCTCCCTCCATGTCACTCTGCTATGACTACCCCCGTCCCTCCCTTAGTGAATGTGGCTACAGTTTATGCTGCGTTTAAGTTTTGTGGGAATATTTGTTGGGGCAACTAAGTGTTTTTGTTTTACCCTTTTGTTTACCCTCCTTTGCTCAATTGCTTTCTCTTTTACTGTTCACCCTTTAAACCAAAGTTACCCTCAAAATGATTTTGCAGGAAGCTTAACTTGACCTAAAAAGTTACTTTCAGATAGTTAGTTTTATTTTTTTTTTTAAACAGCTAGAAATAGGGTTTTAAACTCCATTTCCTCCAAATCTCCTCCAGAAGGTGAACTTCTTTAGCTAGCCGTCGTCGGGTTTTGACCTGGGTTTAGACTGATACGCCCGGTAACGTTGGTCAAAAACGACACATCACCCTGTCGACTTTCCCAGGATAAATAAAGGTTTTAAAATACGCTGCGTGTACAATCCTGTGCTTCCCAACAGTTCCTGCCGGTGCCAGAGCTCATGCCTTTCCGGCTGACCAGCCAGTTTGTGAATCTAATGCAGCCCATGAAGGAGTCGGGCTTGATCCAGAGCGTCATGGTTCACTCCCTCAGGGCCTTCAGGGCCGAGCCAGACCTTCTGCTCAACACCATGGACGTGTTCGTCAAGGAGCCCTCGCTGGACTGGAAGGTAACCATGTATATAACACCCATGAATTCCCACCGTTTTGTCTGCAGTGCCTGATCAAGAGTGACGCTCGTGTTTCTTAATCCCCAGAACTTCGAGCTGAAGCAACTGAAGAAGGGCGGCACGTGGACGGAGAGTGTCGACACCAAGGAGATCAACTGGTACCCCTTACAGAAAGTGAACTTCGCCAGGAGAAAACTGGAAGGAGCAAACCCCGCTATCATCACCAGGTATTGTCCAAGTGTATGAACAGAACAATGAATGGGATTCTATCAGGGTTAGACTGATATATCGGGCCAATACCAGCCAGTGTCATCCACCTTTGATGGGAGGGATAAAATGTAAGGTTTGACCAGTATGGATTTTTGAAGACCATACCTGGATTGAAACTGCTGATAGCCGATATTTCTTAGCTTGAAATTTGATCCTTTCTTGCCAAGTACAAAGTGTTTTCCCCCAGAATTTCATTCTTTTAAAAGTGGAAAAGCCTCTAACGGCATTTAGGCCACTAAAAATATTTTCATCCACGGATCAAATGGAATTGGATCGAAATGTATCAGAATCAATTCATTAAGGGCTTCCCACAGACAACGTGTAGTGTTTATCAATACTTCAATATGTACTACAAACTGAGTCCTATGATGTGTTTACACTGCGGTCTTGTTCCTCAGTGAGGAGCTGAGGCTGGGCTTTGAGCGGACCGCTGCCTTCAGCGGGATGCAGTCGGTGGCTCTGGGGACCGCCGAGCACAACGTTCGCGCTCGACTTCCGGCTGAAGGTCTGTCAGCGGAGAACCAGGTGGACTGTCTGCTTGACCAGGCCATGGACCCCAACATGCTGGGCAGGGTTTGGCAGGGCTGGGAACCATGGTTCTGAAACCTCTCGAAATGGTCATTCGCAATTAGGAGAAGAAACAAAATCTGTAAATTCACTGATTTTGTTTTGGTAAGACGACATCAATGTTGCTAATGTCAGCAGAGACCGACCGTATAACATGGGAACACAATATGAAGCAGCACGTGGTTATTCAGGCTGTTTCTTGCACTTTTTACTGTTTACTTTGTGTGACTCTATATATACTCATGTTCATTGTTTATGTCTCATGCTCAACTTGAATTTGGATATGAAATAAAAATGTTAAAACAGTAGCAGAGACCTGAGAGAGGCTGTGGTTCACACTATGATCAGTCTAGTTTTTCTATTGCAACTGTTTGTCGACACAACCTTCAACAAATTCCTTATTTCATATGATCGTTGCTGAAATGCTCCTTGACACAAAAAAAACACCAACATGAATTAATCCATTTAATAGATCGTACAACCAAAGAAAGGGAAACAAGAGTTAAAAGGTAATAGTTAGTAAGTTATTGTCAGTTTTCTATAACACTGACAACGTACCAATACTAGTCCAAATGCTTTCGTCAACCCAGCGTCACTTCACATTTATTTCTCTGTTGCATAAAAATGACAATACTTCATGTAGGCCTTGATCCAGAATTAAGAAGAGCATCGTCTCCATTCAGGGGTATGAATGGGTGGGTAGGTACTTTAAACTGCAAGACTTCCACGACATGGACAGAAACCTGAGGCCTAATTCAAAAGAAATCTAATTGGGATTTAGAAAATGTCAAACATTTACTTCTTCATATAACACTGAGTTAGAAATTCCTCAAGCATGTGATTTTCTCAGCCTTTCCCTCAGTTACATGAGGCCAATAACGCTCCAGTTATTGTCTGCAACTCCCTTTAATCTCTTTGGCGTGGCCCGACTGCTGCAGAAGACACCGGCACCCTTATAATAATATAGTGATAATATAATATCCTCCAGGGACAGAAGTCGTGTCCCTTCTTAAATGGCAGGAATCTTGTCAGCAGAGTTAATGGCTATTGGCTTATTAGTCCAAATGTGAAGAGCGGAGCAGTTTTTGGTCACGGTGCATGTTGTGTGACCGAGGCTGGTAAAGTGCCATACTGCATCAGGATTAAACAATCAGCACGTTTTCCCTTGCCTAGACCATAATTCTCATTCATTAATGTATGGATGTGTAAACCTACGTAGTCCAGTTGTGCATTACTTACAGAAATTTGGCTTTTTCTCTCTCAAATAATTCACTTTTAACTCTTGGCAATCACCGTCTTATAAAACTAAGAACGTGCACTTCTATTTAAAGAAAAAACATTTAACACACTGTAAAAAATGTATTGCAAAAATAAAACTGCTAGCCCCCACGATTTAAGCAACTACATAAATAAATCAACTCTGAATCAAGGCCATAGAAAAAAAAATGTTTGGTGCCAACCTTTAAGTAATGTTTCACTTTGGTAGAATATTTCCACTTTGACGTGGCGAAACTCTGAGTTCATGATTGCTGGCTGCTCTGGATGCATTTGCAGTGTCTTCACCATTTCAGTGAGAATAGGTTGACTGCTGCTGGACTCCTGGACATCATGTGTGCTCAAGTGAAAATGTTCTGCCAAAGTGGAATATGACTTTATTTTAAGGTCTCTGGGTTAAGGCATTAAAAAGCTTCTTTCACTCCTTTCTCGCATCGTACGACACTTTGGACGCAAAATGAGAACAAAGGAAGAAGTACCGTTTTACTAAAGCATGTAGTGCATTCACTCTTTTCTTCAAACTAACTGACTACAACGAATGAATGGACTGAAAATGACCAAAGTGCATAATGCATAACGTATTATATGTAGTATGTCATGGTCCATTACCTCTGTTGGTGGTTACTTGCATATTAGTTTTAGTATAGTTTTGTTAGTCACCGTCATTCATGAAGAACCTTAAGTTACCTTTGGAGGAGACAGGGTTAAAGTAAGTAGTAATTCAGTTGAGTCCCCCTGAAGATTAAAAAAGGCATTAAATAGAAATAATACATTGCATGGTGGGAGTCAAACAACTCCGTGGCACACTGAAGTGACCGTGATGTTTTCCAGGGCTGAACCGGATCAAGTCCACAGTTAATATCACAATGTTGGAGGTCAGCAATACGTCCTTAAAAGTAGAAGAATTTAGATGTTCCTCCCATTGCCCAACAGAGCCCAGTTGGTATCGAAGACAATTCTCTCCCAAAACTAGAAACCCGAGAACCAACGCTCTGATCTGTGATATCGTACCGATGTACGGACATGGAAGTTTTTGCCTTGCTGTTGTTTAAAATCTAAATGAGTTTCTGAACTGCAAAATGAAATTGTCTTGGGTACACACCGTCAAGTCATTCTCTCTGGAGCTGAACACAAGTATGATATCACAGGCTCAGCAACGAGGAAAGCTCATCTCTCGTTACTGTTCGGAAACAGTAATAAATATTCACTAATGCAGATCAAACTTAAGAGTTTAGAGCCAAACTTTGAGGTAGAGTTTCAAAAGAACACAAGCATGTTATAATACTTCACACATCAGAGGGCGTCTGTCCACTTGAAACCCTTTTCCGCTTGGTGTTCTTTCAAAAATCCTTGAAATGCCAAAATTGAGTGGTATTCCCCTTTTAAGAACAACATCACGCAATGCCCTCATCAAGCTGATCTCTTAGTAATGACTTGGTTTCCCGTCGTCCTTATTTCCTCTGCTGTGGCGAGCGTGATAGCTACATTAGCTATGTGGGGTTTCCTTTTAACTTCACTGGCTTAAATTAGGATTTGTGTGACGGCACGAGCACCGCTAGGCTGTGCAGCTGAAAGTAGGAAGTAGCTGACATGAAAATGTGTAGATGAAAGTGCTAAATGATTCCATTCAGTTACCAAATAGCAGCCGCAGACTTCAAGTGGGCTGAGAAGCGTTACCCAACGATCTTTCCCCAGGATCTAGTAACAAGGAGACAGATTCAAACTATACAACAACAACAACAACAAAAACTCTTTCCCGCTGCATAGCATATGTACTGAAGGCATGAGTTCTTCAGCTTTATCATAGGATTTAGTGTCTTGTACTGTTATATTTTAGGTCTCCAACCATTAATGAACTGCATGAGTTTTTTCACTTGCAGTTTGCTGAGCTTGAAGTCCTCGGACAGAATCTCCTCGGTGAGCTGCAGGAGTAGATTCCCATCAATCTTCTCAGACACAAAGAGAGAAGCAATGTCATCCGGCAGGCCAATGAACCTCAGCGATCTGGACACCTCTTCCATAGAAAGACCAGCCAGATTGGATGGCGGCTGCCAGGGTCCCATGGGAGAAAGTGATGGGCAGTTAGGAGTCAGAGGGTAGGAAATGGAAAATATCTCTTTCGTGCCCTGCTCGTGTTGACTGAGCGGGCGTTTGGTGGTTTCCTGCGTTGCATCGCAGACTGCTGCCGGCAAATCCGTGCCCCTCTTCACTGCGTTTGATTTTGGTGTTCTCGGTGGTAAGATGGGGCAGGAGAGGCTCTGTTTAGTGTTACATTCTTCTATTGGCTTGTCTCTATACATTTCTAAAGGGTAACTTGAAGACTTGGTGCAAAACGGATTCATGGAGGCTTTCTGTGACCGGAAGTCGTCGCCAGCCGTGCGTACGCTCTCGTCCGTCGAAGTCAAAGAGGCTGGACGTAGAGGTTTTCGGCGTGCCGGGGGATCTCTTCCGGGGGTAACTGTAGTAACTCCGAGAGCTGGTTGGCAGGAACTCCTCCATGCCTTGTGATTCCCCCACGCTGAAGTTATTGGGCCACGACAACCTGGAGGATATCCCATCTAACTGCAGGCTACCACAGGACAAAGTAGCATTTGGCTCACTGGCGGTGGATTGACCCCAGTTACAAGGGTAGCACGCTTGGCTCTGCTCCTCCGGCTCCTCCGGCTCTGCCGCCTCGCTCTCGCAGCCTCCACTACAGGTAGAAAAAATACAATATTGAGTTTAGTGAAAAACATAAAGCATAGTGAACATTTGTTCCTAATGGGAAAGTGCAAAACTTGCATCCTCAAAATGATGGGGCTGCATTGGCAAGGACCTGAATTCAACACTCAACTTGCTTTACAGCTGTAAAATAATGTGTGCTACATTATTTTGTGTATCATATTGTTCTGAAGCAGGGGGAAAAACTGCCCTACAAAATGTCATGATAGACTAGAGATGGAATCCCCACATTATATTTTGCATTGTATTTTTGTTTCATAAAGTCAGTGTCTTAAACAATGACAGCAGCATTATCATGTTTTTGGCCCTATCCAGTAGAGCTAGCAGTGTTTTTACATTTTCCCCCAGTCAACTTCCACTGTCTGGGCAGATTGAAATGATCTTACCTCATAGGTCCCACCATCTCCAAAGTGCATCATGTACACTCACTGACTCATTTCAGTCACAGTTTTCACAGTATCTACTAAGTTGGTAATTTGGGAATGTTGATGTTCGTGTTCAATCCTGCAGTTTGTTTCTATAATTATCCATCAGGCGTAGGTGAAAATACCTGTGAACACTGACATGAGGACAGTTTTTGGGATGCGTGCACATGAGTTAAGGTGATCCCAAGTCAGTCTTAACTGCTATAACCCTGCGTGACGAGATGTCTCTTCCAAACCAGTTAGTACATCAACTGAACACTGAAATGAAAAACCCATATAGATAAAAACTTCCCCCGATTCTTACATGTTGTGGAGACCTGAAGAATAATAAGAGAGAGTTGGACTTGGAGAACGAGTGTCTTGCTGCCGTGGCTTAGAAACGATTGGCACCGTGGGCATCTGCTTCGAACTTCTTGGAGGAACTGGCGGGGCGTTCAAAAGGCGGCACTCTTCCTTCACCTAGGAAGAATTATCTGGCTTTGAAACTGACAGACAAACTCATTTGCTAAGAGTTAAACGTAGTGAGCTTGTCTAGACTGAAGGTGCTTTACACTGGGTAAGAATGTGTTCTACTCACAGCTTCAGACTTGGGTGGGACCGGGGGTGGCGATGGAGACATATCAGTGCTAGGTACTAGACCGAGAGGGCAAGTGGCCGGGTATGACAGGACTGCTGTCGTACCGCCGCCATTGTTGGCACCTCGTACACCCTCACTTGAGGAGGGTTTTGGGATCCGACCTCTCAAGTGATCCAACCACAGCTCCTCGTAGGGAACATCCGACTTGGGGGACGGTTGTTGGTTTGTGTCGTCGGGGAAAAGCTCGGGGAAAAAGTGGTCGGTGTCTCCGGAGTCCGCGGGGACGCTGTCTGACGGGAGAATAGTCCAATCTCCGCATAGCGTCATGCAGCCTTGCAAATTGACCTCGCTGTTACCGTGCAGGTTGTTGCCGTACACACACACGGACAGGCGGTGGAAGGACTGGGTGAGTTCGTCCCGGGCGTAAGTTAAAGAGCTGGGGATCTGCATGTGGGCGGGACACCCGTTGGTGCTGCTGCTGCCTCCGCTGCTGCCGCTACAACTACTGTTCCCGTTGCTTTTCTTGGGACTCTTCCCGTCGTCGTTCCAGTCTGTCCGCACGTCCCGGACGGCGCGGGAATAGTCGTCTATGTCAAACTGCTCCTGGCAGAAGGTGAACCAGCGATGCACCATAGTTGCAAGCCACAACTCGCCCTGCAGCAGCCCCTCTGGAATAATGAACCGAGGCATGGCCATATGAAAAGGAAAATGGATTGGGATGATCTTGTTGCTTCGCAGAACGCAGCACACCACCACCGTCTTGGTCTGAATGTTGACAAATTTGTAGCGGTGGCCCTCTCGGATGAGGTGGAGGTCGTGCTGGTTACGGGGTGGGCTGTTGGGCACGGTGACGTTGACCGGCAGCCGGGTTTTCTCCACAATGTTCCTGATGATGTGCTCGCCCTCCTGCATCTGAAGCTCCAGCGGACTACAGGTACTGAACCTGCCTTTGCACTGGAAGGGCAGGCTGATGCTCTCATTGGTGCGATGGTTCATGCAAATCAAGCACGGCATCTTGCTCCGGCCGATCCTGCTGATGGAATTCAACTTCCCGATCTTTTTGAAAATGGTGTTGAATCTTGACTTCTCTTTGGAGGTCTTGGCATAGAGGATCTCGGCCTGGCCCATTAGTGTAAGTTCATCGCCAGTGCTTAGTGTGATGTTGTAAACTTCAGTGTCTTCATTGCATTCCCCTGAAGCCATCTGAGAAAAGAGGACATACAGCTTCAGTACTAAAACCACCAATATTTTAAGGACAGTATTTCTGTCTTATTTTGAAAAGAGAAATCCATGTAATAATCTTGACACTAACTTTAACAAATATTACTCAATAGACACACATTCAAGTCAATCATTTTCTAACCCTTCTTTCGGTAGTTCTGTAGGTCAGTTACTGTCCTCTACAGTAACCGTGTAGGCACCCTGGTACCACGACCGACCCTCGTGATCCCCGTAACAGAATAAAACACACCTTAACGTTGAAAGTGATCTCTTCCATGACGTAAACCCTTTCGGGAAATGCTTTGGCCACCTCCTCCACGCTGTTGAAGTACAGCACAGGCTCTTTGACATCTCTGTCCTGCTCCAGTAACTTAAACTGACCTGAGGTAAAAAGAGAGAAATCTGTCAAACTTGCGAGGTTTACTTTTCAGTACAAATATCACTGAAAATGATGTATAACTAGGATCCTAAACTCTCATTGAGATGTATTGAAAGGATCTAATATCGGGGTAGTTGTAAAACATTACAACCATTATGAAGAGTATTATGAAGTATTGTTCAACAGCCATAATACAACCTAAACATGAAGTCTCAGTAACATATGATAAAAAATATTTACCAGTAACCATTTAACCCCAAGTAAAACAAGGTGTGTATACATTTGCTAGATTTTTCTACATACGAGTTTTCTTTCCACATAATTTCATTTTGAAATTATTTTACAACACAGCAAAAAGAGGTGGATAAACCTTTCAGGCATGACTGTAGTGATATACTGCAGTCTAACAGCAGCCATCAGTCACATGTTCTGCACTTCACTATGGAGGAATGATTTCTTGCAAAAAATCTAAAACTCAATTCATCACTATCAGGCCTAATCATCACCACTACATTTTTAAACTTAATGTTAAGTCTTTATTGTATTCTATTGTATTTGTATTCTGTTTACAACACTAGTAGAGCATTTGTCAGTTTATAGGCAACATGAAGAAATGTAACCAAACAGGGAACAACTGCATCAAAGCTGCTCTGCTGCTGATTTAGACCAAATCAAACAATCAATAGGTGAAAAGGTTCCCTGACATCACAAACTTAACCAAACACTTTCCGCCATTACACTACAAGTTGGAAATGGGCACTTTGCTCTGCTTTAGTATTGATTTTTCAAGATGATGAGGACAGTTTCCCAGGCAGATATTCAGACATTAGGTTACTCCAGAGGAAAATGATATACAGGATCAAAAATAGGCAACGGGTAAATTTCTCTAGTTTCCATGTGGATGGATCTGACCTTCATAGTGCACTGGGATCTCTATTTTGGGCCCGATGACGTAGTGTCCCTCCTCCAGACTGTGAGCAGTAATGGTCGTCCACTGACGGCAGGAATGAATCAAGAGGTAGTCGTTGTCTCTAAGCCCTTCAACCAACTCACCTACGGGAAGGAACACAACAACAACACTTACGGATGACTAGGAGGAGATATTACAGTTAGATATAACTTATCATGTAGTCCAGGATGACGGAGGTAAACTGTTGGTGCAGGGAGGATGCCAACACCTCCTACATTTCCACATCTGTAGGGTGTGCTTTAACCACACTCTGTGGGTGTACTGGATTAAAAGCAGGATAAGGATAACAGGTCAGCATAGCAAACGCCTTGACGGATCACCATTAGTACTTACAAGGACACTTAAGATTTTAAACTGTTTTATTAGTAATAAATGAGAACAAGACTAAAAATGTTTTTATTGTAAGTTGAAACTGACCTAAATGACTGAGCTGTGAGTGCTGAAAACATTTAACTTATTGTTTCCGTCTAGCCTGCAGAGTTTAAGTTAACAAAAATAATAGACAAATCTATTTGGGTGAAGAAAATCTGATTTTTATGATACATTCAGGAAGGTGTCCATTGAAAGGTGCATTAAGTAAGATTTCCACTGCCCCATAGCACAAATTGCTGCAGGGGGTTTGATAGGATTGTTGTCAATCAATACCAAAGACTGGGTACTGAGTATTTCTGACTTTCAAAACGTGGAACATCACCCAGCCTCGCTATGAGCGAGTGACCGGAGTCGCAACACATTTCATTCAAATACAAAAAACAGTATTATTTTGCATGGTGCCACATCAGCTCTTCACTAGACGTTTCTGTTGGAGCTCTGCTCTAATTCGCTAGCTTGCTCCTCTCTATTGTGAAACTGTGAATTTAATTCTGTCAATTACAGGATATTATTAATTTTTTATTTATTTTTTTTAAACAGAAAGCGCTGCGGTGCGTACTCACAATATAGGGAATTTATTAAGACATGCATCAATGAAGAGTGAAACGCCCTGATGAAGGCCTTGCTGAAACATGTTGGAGATTTTATTGTTTCAAGGTGAACTAGACATTTAATAAAGAGTTGCCTTGGTTCCTCAGTGATGTGTGTCTTAATTACAGGCTACTGCAGGCTGTGCAAGTTGTCCATGTGGCTGCAATTTCCTTGGTTGGTTACTTAATGCCCCTTTAAATAGTGGATCATTTCTTAATCTAATTTCTTAATCTTCTCCCTTGCCGTCTGGCCCAAAGCCAAACTGTACCCAATGTAGGAAGTGGGTTTTAAAGTTTTAATTCCTGGCAATGCTCGTTGATTGCCTGGTTATAGCTTTTATCTCGATTGCTATGCTATAAAATGTTGCAAATAAGATAACTCTGTGATTAACTGATTAACTGTATTTTTGACCCCCTCGCGATGAAATCTCAGACTCCACTGGTCCGATTTTGAGGAAAGAAGGAATGAAGCATTTTGGCGCTGTGTTTTAACAAAAATGACACTGATTGACCTGACTGGCGTCTGAGCTACCACACGTGACAGCATACATATGAATCCACAAAGACCATGCCCCATTATACAAGCACTGGGCAACATCATTTTAAATGAAATTAAATAGCCCAAAACAAAGGCTGCGTCATGTGTGGGGGAATAACGTGCTCACTGTTGCCTTGTTTAATATTATTTGAGCATCACAAGAATTGCACTCAAGCTCGGTCAGGCCATTACTCTCTATATGGACTGTGAGCAAAGGAGCTGCGTTGCTACTCGACGGTACCATAACACCACAACAGCAAAGTGTGGCAGACGGTGGGAAGATGGAGAACAAAACAATAATTATTACTGATTTCATGACTTCATTTCAAATTACACACCTTAGGATACATGCTCCCGGTAAATTTCAGCCTTGGGAGCAGGAAAAACAGCTGTTGCTGTACATTTCCTCATCCCAAAGATAAGCCTCCCAATACATTCAGTCATCTGTGATCTGTCATGTTTTGCACTGACCATCTTCGGTACCGTCTTGTATTGTTATTGAACATGTTTTTTCTTTGTGAGGCCACAGATGATTTACCAATCTAGTTTGACAGTAAGGTTGTCGTCTAATCAATCATATACCAATACTGGTGAGGCTGTAATGTAGCCCTAACCTGATACAACTATCACTCCTATCTCTGCTGTAGTATTTTTCCACATTGACCTTCATGATATTCACACGTTTTAAAAGGGTCAATGTGTTGCAGCACAGCACATTCCTCAGTTGTGGTTTAATATCTGCTGAGTTGTGCTGTATCTATCCATTGCCCTTTACATTTTTGTGCTTTTGCTATTCGCTTATGACAATGATTATTTGTATCTACTCTGAGGAACTGTATCATGGTATGCACTTAAAATAAAACCCAACTTAGCTGTCAGTACTTTGCTACACAGTGCAAGGCATAGAGGTCAATCTTGCCAATGGAGTTAGAGGCAGTAGAAGGGGACTCGACCCGCAGCAGAGTATATTTCAGGGACCAGGGGCTCGGACTGGGTTGCGGTTATCCGTGAAACTAGAAGACTTATAATAAATTAGCTAAACGTTAAAACCTGGAAACATCTGCACGACCGCTGCAATGGTTTTTTTTTTTGGTTTTTTTTTAGAAGTTTAATTGTCACATACACACACGAGGTGTGTAGTGAAATGCAAAGTGGCAATGCTTAGCAGAAATGTGCAAAATAACAGGTTCACACTATTTACAATAACCAGCACAATATTTACAATGGTTATTAGCTGGTTATTTGAGGAGACTCACTAGCTCTCTAACCGTTGCAAATAATGAAAAGTTATACACGCTAATAAGCCCCCTTTGCTGGAAAAACAACAATCGTGATTTCATCCACTAGTCCACTGCAGTAACTTTCCTTAGTCAAGGGGCTTGGTATACGTTAGCTGAGCTAGCAGTATAGCAGCTAGCGAACGTTAGCTGAGTTATAACTTGAAAACTTAGTTGTGCCCAAGAAGTCGCTTACCGTTATCCAGCTTGACGATTTGCGGCAACCTATAAGCACTGACAAGTTGATCTAATAGCAAAGACGTCGTGCTCCATGTAACATCTTTCAAATTGTTGTACAACATTGACCCAAGGTCCATATTGCTAGCTTACGTTGGCTAACTGGAGAGCTAGCTAATTGTAAACACTTTCACAAGAGGCTACGCTATGCTAACCAACCGGGGAGTAAGTCAACTCTCCAGCGATAGCTTTATATTTGACATGTTTCTAGTCAGTCGTCGCATGTTGTCCTTTTCATTTTGCTACGTATCGTTGAGATCTGTTTTCTCATAATATTGCACTGCCATGTTTGTTTGTATAATGGTCCTTAGCTGGCGACAGCTGCATCAAGCTAGTCAGAGTTAGGCAGACTGATACGGGAAGTTAAGACAGTTTGCCTTAAAAAAAAAGAAAAAAAAAGAAAAGCGTAAGATCACGTTCAACAAAAATCGCTGTTGGGGTGTACACTACAGAACAACAAAATCGTATCATAGTACTTAGTACATTTATTGAATTACTTTACAAAAGAGACGAAGAACATAACATTGTTTTATAGTGCATGGTATTTTCTATTGATTTTCTGATGTTCACATGTTCGTCTTATTTTGAAAGTAATTTTATTTTGAAAGTGACTTCCGGTCAGAAATGTCTACACTTTTCAAAATAAGATAATGTTTTGTCTATTTCCATGTATGCTCTACTGCCATATGTTTGCACACCCTGCATACATGCGATTATTATTCCATACTTTTCAGTCGTATAATTCTTCACAATGTGATGAACTGACATGCAGGGATAAGCTCCAGCCCCACCATGACCCTGAATAGGAATCAGTGGGTATGGATGAACCCTCTTGTATCTTGTTACTATTTGCTGCTGCAATTTCCCCCCAGGGATTGTGGAAGTTTTGCGTTACCTCATTTAATCTCATTTTATTTATTTTTGGGCAAGTATATTAAACTGCAACAAAAGTTTGAAAACAAATACTGAAACAAAAAGCTTGGAAGGAGACAAATGTAATCTATCACTAAATATTAGTAAATTGTTGTGCAATTCAGAAACCCTCTGCAGGGCCTGTATATTATGTTCCTTCCACTCAGGGTCCAACTTGGCTCAAACATCTAAAGCCATTGTCAATTCATGCAGTTTGTATAGTTTGTTTACACTGGGGCATGGAGAGGGCCATAAACCCCCAGTCAGGAAGCCAATGAGGGCAGTCAACAATTAATGTTAAACTGGAAAGTAAGAAAGAAAATATTATGATCACAAATGTGTTCTCAGGGTAAAAAAAAAATCCAAGTCCAGGCACTCATGGGTTTGAAGGCTAAAAGCCTTTAACTGGAGAGGGCTGAGACATTAAAGAATATGCATATCAACCTATGCCTTCATCAGGGAGTCGATCACTATCGGCCACATGAACATCCAGTATTTGTGGTCATTCATATTTCCTTCCTTTCTTTCTTTCAAGACCTGAAGCACTCCTCGTATCCTTAATCTTCAATTCAAAGTCTATTGAGTTCAAGGGGAGAAGCTGCTAGAAAATAACTAAAATGAGATGACCTTAGTTTTATTGAAAAAGACCAAAAACACTCACAGATGCCAGGGAATCCCATAACATCAATAAAAAAGACAAAACTGCAGGACATTTAAAAAAAACTTGTGGTGGTGTTGAGTACATGTTACATTACTGACACTGTCATCACACTTCCTGATCCTCTCACTACAAATAGGGAGTGTTTCCTCTATTTAGTCTGTAGTCGAGTGCAACTCTGCATAGCCACCATGTCTTTCGTGGACACCCTACGCCAGTGGGACGAGGCCGTAGCTTCGGTCGACAAACAAGATTTGTCAGGTGCCCTTCAAATCTTTCTGTCGATCCAAGAACCGAACTCCAAAATTTATTTTGACATCGGCTGTCTCCATCTGATTGGCCAAGACCTGGATGCTGCTGAGAAGGTAAGTCTGACCTCGTTGGCCAATATGATAGATAATAATCTGATTACAATCTCAGTATTTCATTTGGTAATAATCTGTGTCACAAAGGAAATCTTTACTTAGTTGCAGCTGATAATGCTAAAACAGTATCTTCCTGTGTAAAAGTGCAAGTCATAGAGAAAGCAGAAGTTATTTCTCGTTTCCTCTGGAGGAACTTACCACATTTTCACATTCTTCCTCTCAGGCATTTGACTGCAGCATAGGCAAGGATGAGCATTTGGCTGTTGCCTTCTTTCAAAGAGGAATCACCTTCTACAAAAAGAAGAGGCAAGACACACCTGCCTCACAACTAAATGGGCCACGTTATTTTTATGTTTCTTTTTGATTTAAAATTCCTATTAATTGCACTTTGAAAAAGCCGTATACTGAATAAATTCTGCTTTTATTATTAAAATGCACATTTTGCCGTTGCTGTGTTTGATCAAATGCAAAAGTTAGTGATTGATTGTTCCTGTTCAAAGGTTTGAGGAGTCTTTGGCTGATTTCCAACACTCCTTCAAGACACTAAGAGGCAACCAGCTGATAGATTACAAAGCTCTTGGTCTCAGATACAAATTACATGCTTGTGAGGTGAGTATCTAAAAGCCTCAAAACTCCTCTATCAGCACTCTTCTACAGTAACACTATCAATGCTCTCTTTAATTACACATCAACACTAAATAGTCTATTATATTCTCTTCTATTACAGTAATTTGATTGATTTAAAAACACCTGTATGTAGCATTTTGTTGAACAGTTTCACTACTGACTTTCTAAAGAAAAAACAACTCCCAAATACAACTGCAACTCTGGAAAAAACAGACTGGGGAGTACTTCTCAATTCCCCGTGGGCCCTAGATAATACTTTGTGCAATGGGTGGATTTAAAAGGCGTGGTGAGGTGAGAGGTGAAATGGACACTAGTTGCTTGTGACAATACCCAATCTCCGCAGGTTCTCCACAACATGGCCCTGGCTGAGGCTCAGCTGGGCCGGTGGGAAAAAGCACAGGAAAACCTCGTGAAGGCGCTCAGCTACAAGACGGAGACCAAGCTCAGCATGATCGACAAAGCTCTGCAGTCCACCCTGGTCAGTTAGTCCGACGTGGTCTCCCTCACCCTAAAGCCCTTAAACCCATACCAGTATTTTTGGATTGAAGCTGCCGATGGCTGATATGTTGTGCAAGATGTTCAGTAACTTAACAAAAAATTACATGTGTTCAGTGTTTCCCCCCGAGAATTATTTTCCCTGTCAGGGTGGGAAAGCCTTTGAAACAGCATTCAGACCATCATGGGACACTAAAACTCTCCACTGAAACACAAGATAAAATTAAATGATATTATTTTGGGTTGGCAGCTCTTTAAGGAGTGAAAGGGGAACCTCGGGGATACATTAGGCCTTTGAGTCACTTACCGAACAATTACAGGAATACATAAAATCATATTGGAGGTGGACAACATTGACTGTCTGATAACCAACTTTTAAGAAAAAGCTGAAATCAGCCCAGTATATTTGAGAAAAAAAGCTGAGGGTCAGAGATGGGGTGTCGGGAGCGTTTTCATTGATTTACCTTGGTGTCGCTTAAAAAGGCTGACAAACTTCAAAGTCTTCAAATTCTTTAAACGCCTTTCTGGAAAGTAAAGTGTCACTGGGGAATTTCACATCTCAAAACGTTAACATGTGAGTCCTATGTTGATAATGACAACGTCTCACCAACAGAAACAGAAGCTGTTCAAACCAGTCGAGTTCCCATCAAAAGTGCTCTTCAAACCAAATAAGAACTACGTGGCGGAGCTGGAGAAGAAGGACTATCTGGGCAAAGCTAAGGTACCACTTCATCTAATGGCATATGGTACTTTTTAAATGTAGAATAAAGTGGAGATTTTGTTTTTCCAGAATGAATGTAAAGAACCTGGGTCACAGACATAACCTGCCATTTTTCTGTCTGCAGGTTGTTGCCTCCATTATTCCTCAGGATGAGTTCTCTGGGTTTGCTCCGTTACAGCCGCAGGTGAAGTACAAAAGGCTTATCATTAGAAATAAGAGTTCAAAGTCCAATGCGGTCAGTGTTGCTGTTAAATGTCATTAAGTAAAAAAAACACACGAACAGAGACCAGCTCTGGAATACAATGTACAATACACACTGAGTGAAGGCCTTCCAGTTTGTGTCAAATCTCAACACGATGATAAAGAGCATCCATCATGACGCTGGGCTGATGCTTTCATGTGCAACAGGAGCTGAATTCACAAAATATATATCTAAAGAAATTTTAGTAAGTTAGTTTAGTAAGCAATTCCCCAATATTTTCTTGATATTAGTCTCATCTCTTACAAATCCTATTTTTTTCTAGGCAAAAAAAAAAAAACACCACTTAATAAAAGAGATTCATCTAAAATATTGTCAGCGTATCTAAAATAATACAGGAAATACAGCCTGTTTCAAAAGTAGACATACACTACATTTTTACATACAAACTAGAAGTAGTATTAATAAATGCTTAAATGTTTAATATTGTCAATTAAGTCTTGAATTATTTTGTTAAAATGACTAAACAAGTTAAAAATAACTAAAATTATACAGATTTATAATCTACTTTTAAAACACCCGGTATACATGCTGTATGTTAGTCATCACAACTGATATTTCATGTTAGGAACTATTAGGAACTTTTGCATTTGATGCTGTGTTTTACCATGTCAGGAACTATTGTATTTGAAAGCTGTTGAATTATCTGCAGCACTATTGATTTGATGCTTTGTATTTCTGTTGCCCCCTGACAGGTTGAAAATGGTCCTACTGATCCTAAAGCACCCGAGGTTCTGAGGTAGAACGGTCCTATGTGCTTAGAATCAATTCAAACACCACAAGATAGATGTTCTCCAAATATCCAGGATAGACTGTGCAAAAAAGCATCATATTAAAGGTTGTGTGGGATAAATGAAAAAAATATATATCAGCTTACTATAAAATCAACGAGGATGCTGGGGAGCAAAATGTTACTTGTTCACTTTACTGTCGCGATTTTCAAACTGGCAACCCTCTAATTATCGGTTACAGGAGTAAGAGTACATTAAATTACATTAGATCACATTGGTTGAAACTTTAGTGATCCTTGCGGGGAAATTGGGATGTTGCAGCAGTATATAATAGGATACAGCAACAGAAAAAATAATGTAATGGAGAAAATGGAGCATAATAAATATAATAACACTAGAAAATATTAGCAAAAAGTAGTAAAATAATATGGATGAAAAAATAGGAAATGATATCAGTTTACAGCATATATGGATGGTGTGCAAAATGACAGCAGTAGAACAAAACGAAGAAAAGAAAAACATGGAAAATATAGAAATTTGAGAATTTCATGAATTGGCTGTTGAATCTCGATTGTGTTGCATCAGTAGGTGGTAGGAAGCAGCAAAACAGACATTTGCTTATATGAACATTTTGCAGATTACGATGCCAGACCATACATCATGTGTTCAGATGCACACAGGGAATGTGCATGAGAGTAATACTAGTGATACCAGTAAAAACAGCTCCAGTATGAGCGTTCCCTCCCCGGCAGGTGTCCGTACTCCACCCCCACCACGTGTCTTCTGTCTCCGCAGGGCTTTGGAGGGAGACCCCCACACGGTGCTCTTTGAGTTTGTCCCTGAGACCAGCGATGAGTTGGCCGTGGTGCCAGGCAACATCGTCTTCGTGCTGCAGAAAGGTACCGACAACTGGGCGTCTGTGATCTTCAATGAAAGAGTAAGCATCCGGTACAGTGCCCGGTACAGTGCTCTCTGTATCTACTGTATTAAAAACACTTCTAAAAAGAGACCTCAGGGTTGGAAGATCAGCCCTGAGTCTTCTCCTTGAAAAATCTCTGTTAGCTGAACTCAAACACTCATCGTCTCCATGTCATTTTCAGAGGGGGCTCGTTCCTTACAATTACCTGGAGCATTTGGAGATCACCTTGTCTTCCAAACAGAACACGGTAAGGAATGTTATTCAAACTAATAGTTTAACACATTGTGCAGTTTGGATAGTCTTTCTAAATACTGTGGTGAAAATGTTTTAGTTTCTGAAGCAGGAGTCTGGTCTGCTAGTCCAGGGCTTCTCACTGAAGGTTTTGGAGATCTTCGTGTTTAGCGAAAAAAGGCGTGTCTCCAATACACGTCAGGTCAAAATACTAGAAATAGTAATAGGATACAGCGAAGAAAAATAGAATAGGAATAAAGCAAATAAGTAGTATGGAGTCCACTACTAAGAGGACGTACAACATTTCACAACATAATTATCAATATTATCAATATTACCAATGACTAATTCAATACAATTTCTTTCCAGTTAGAGAAATTGTATTGAATTTAATGGTTACTATATCATCTTAAAATGATGCAGACAACTCCTGATTATGATTTTTTTACAATTTAAAAAATCACTCAACAAGCTTCTAAAGTGGCACGCAAGCTTTCGGAGGCATTGCTCTCTTGGGGTTGTTGAAGAAGAGAAATAGGAAGTTGTGTTGTAATGACCAGGCTATATCAGTGTGTGTGTGTGTGTTGTAATTCCTGTATACCCGACAAACAGACAAAAGTGTACATACAAATATATTATTTTATTTTTTATTTGTCACTGTATGTAGGATGGGAATAACCCTGGAGAGGGAATTTCTGAGCCTCCACGACGAAAACCACCAACCAGACCTAAGAGGAAATCAGGTATACTCGTATATCTGACACACGATTGAAGTAAACATATAAACTCACCCCATGATGCTTGATTTGGCGGTTATGGACTAAGAGATACCGTTCCTTCTGACCTCAATCTGACACGTTGCCACATGATGGCTATGAAGAAATGTGGTTAGGATGTCATATCCACTACATTTCTGGGGACAAAGTGGAGCAATGACTGATGATATTATTTTATATTATTTGGTCAATGTGATCAATTATTAGCCGTAGGTCACCAAACTATCAGCCTGGAGGGAACACTGGTCCTGAATGCTCCCAGGTGGGATTTTTTTTTAGATGTGGCACCCAAATACATTTCTGGACTCGCTTGATCTTATGGTATGGTGAGCGCCACACCTTCCCCTCCTATCACAGGTAGGTTGACTATACTGCCAAAGGTTCTACAATATATTTTAGCATCTGGAAAAAAAAACACAACCCTCTAGACAGCTCTTGGTATTGATTAGTAACAGATTAGTACTATTAGTAGTAGTACTCATTGAGCACATTGGGAAAGAATAAAACATTTTTTATTTGTTTGTTATTTTTTGCATACCCAGCAACAACCACATTAAACCATTAAGAATTTATTCCGTTATTTTTTTAATCACGGCACTCAATAATCAACAATATGGAAAAATGTACATTATGAACATGTAAAGAAAACTTTTGCTTCCTTCTTCGGGGATACATCACGTCAGCTGTGACTCCCAGCAATAAAAGCAAGGGAGACGCGCAACCTGAGGTACCAGACTCTACTTCTACTTCAATTAGTGATTACCCAGGGTGCCCTTTGACAAGCCCTAGAGGAGGGGTGTGTCTGTGTTTTTTCACATCCAAGAGGGTGTTTTCATTTTACCACCTACGACAGATCTGTAAAGATGAAGTGGTGGCTGCATTGCATTCTGGTCTACTGTTGTTGTTTTTTTAACAGTGTTAAAGTGTTTTAGGGTGGATTTTTCCTCAAAAACTATATATTTTTAAAGTATGCCAACTTTTATAACCTCGTTTATTCTTTTTTTCCATCTCATTCTGTATCACTTTTCTAATGTATTTTATGCTCTACGTAAGGCACTTTGAATGAAATGTGCCTTTAAATCACAACATCGTTCTGAATGACTTCCACCACCCGTCCTTTCTTTCATGCCAGGGTGAAGAGCGCACTGAAAATTCATCTTGTATTGTGAAAGTACATTTCACCTACAACGTGGCGGTGTGTGTGTCGTCTGGCTCTCCCTACGTGACGCTGGTTGGGACCATCAGTAGGAAACTGAACCTCCCGGCCGCCTTAGTCACCTTGAGGTATCACTGTTAAAAACATCACATCGTATTTTCTCTGCCTAGCCTTTTTTTTTTGACTGGTCTGATAGCTGATTCTAATTCCCTGGTTTTCTTTCTTACTTTTTCAAAAAGAAGGATGTACCCTACCGACTACTTTACACAAATGTAAAGGCTAACTGGGGTGGGCGGGTGTTTATTGTTTTTATTACTACTTTGTAAAAAAGTAAAAATGGAATTGTCAAATATCTGTGAATGTTCTATCATATTTTTCCACCAATAAACATAAATATTAAAAAAAAACATAAAATACATCACCCCGCTGTAAGCCAAGTAACAAGTTTAATTCCTTTTTTTCTGATTCTAGTTTGACCTCCCAGGCAGATGGACCAACCGTAATCGATGCCAACACGGAAATGGAAAATGTTTGGAGTAGTGCCAGCGGAGGCCGCATCACCTTGTGGTGTAACGCCAAGGATGTAGGTAGCGGCCTATTGACGTGCATGTTGGCCCTCACTAATACCAATACTAATACCAATACCAATACTTTTGGATGAAGCTGCAAATAGCCGATATTCTGGCATTTTCATGCCAAAAAGTTCCAAAAGACGACAGAAGAAAGTATTTGGTGTTTTCCCCTTGTGTGGAATTAAATGTTACATTAGAATCAATTCAGGTTAAGTAGTATTGACCAATTCTTCAATAAATATGTAATCAATAAAACTGCATCATACCCATCACATCAGAAGTGGAAGGCCAACATCAACAAACCAATATGTTGGTCTGACCCTAGTAGATACCAGTATAGCTGGTTCAGAGTTGTTAAAGGCCCGATTGGGATTATCTTTTTGGGATTATTATCATGGAAAAAAAACGAATTCCAGGATTCAAGATGCCAATTTACCAAATACATTGTAAATGTCCTACAGCACCCTTAGAAAGTATTCAACCCTTGACTTTTCTGCATCATGAATTGTCTCCCCAATCTGAGGTCTTTGGCTCTGACGCAGGTTCTCCTCAGGACTTTCCAAGTACTTGGCTCCATTAATTGTTCCCTCTATCCTTACAAACCTCCCGGTCCCTGCCTCTGAAAAGTTTCATTAGTTGTTGGATGTGTTTTGTGTTTTTAGCAAACTGATGGGAAGCCAGAGAACCAGATTCAGCTGGTGGCCCTTCATTCCTACGAGTCAACAAACGCAGAGGACCTCGCTTTCCATCAGGGGGATACGATCATATTTCTCTCCAAAGGTGACGTACCATTTTCTGGGCCACGTATTGGCAAAACCATCATCTGAGATATTTGGAAGTCATTTATCCAAGAAAGAAAGTTATTTTAATCCATGTTGTCTCCTTTTTCTTTAGTTAACCAGGACTGGTGGGAAGGGCAATGTAATGGAAATAGCGGTATATTCCCTGCATCCTTTGTGGAAGAAGTTCCTGTGAATGGCCAGTAACATATGAAGTAACCACCAAAATGACTTCAGTCAGTATAACTTGGTGAAGGGACAAATATTTTAATCGAGTCGCTCACTGGACACCTTGTGTTTTCCGTCAGTCTTCTGGAAGTATTGTAAACCATTGTACACACATTTCTAGATTAGTAGTGTTCATAAATTAAGTAAAAAAAGGCTGTGGCAGGTTGGAGAATAAGGCGTTCGGTTTCAGTGTGTGTAACAGCATTTTACTACCACGGTAAATGATCAAATACTAGTTATATTTCATATGACCTTATGAAATCCTTATTTAAACCTGAGATGTTAATGACGATATTCCAAATAAAGAACATAAGAAAATAAACGATGTACTTTTGTTATTTATGTAACAAAACCTCAGATATTGTGTGCAAAAGTAAGTGAACTCCTTCAATCAATAACTTGTGGCTCCTCCTTTATCAGCGATGACTTGGAGTAAACGTCTCCTAGAGCAACTAACTTTATATGTTATAACATAACATTATTCTAGAAGCACAATTTGTAGTATTAATACATTCCTGCATATTATTACATAGATTGAATTAATGATTGTTAAAATGACTAAAATTATACAGCTTTGTTTTCATTATTAAAAATTGTATACCTACTTTTGAAATACCAGCGATGTAATTTAGCAGAAATGAAATAAGTTTATAGAGTTTTATATTTGTGAACGTGTTTTTTTTAATTTGGAATTTTAAACCTTTTCTTCACTTTGAAAGAACAATGTGTAGATCTCCTGCACATTCTAGCACAACCAAATGTTATAGATGAATAGATGTTCTTCAAAATGTCTTTGGAAATACTTGATACCTCAGTCACTAGCGTCATGGGGCATCAACCCTGGCTTTGCCACATGCAGCTCTCTCTATATAATCATAATAAAATAATATGTGATGTGATTATTGATTAAATATTGATTATTTCCTGAGAACCTCCATGAATTATAAACTGGAGAGTTACAAGTAGTTATAAGCAATATACAGTTAATACCAGTGATTGCAACTTAAATAAGGAATCTGATGAGATCAGGTGGGTTGCTGGTAAACCATCATGTGAACTTCCCGTCTTCTTCATAGGCAATAGCGATGCCTTTCCTCCCCTCCACTGCCTTCACCACAGGCGTCTCTCCCAGCTTCTGCTCCAAGCCCTGCCAGCTACGACCCGCCAGGAAAGAAGCTGGAAAACACAAAGGGAGATTGAAAGACTTCCCTGCCTTTATGTCTGTATGTTTGTCTATGAATGACTGAGAATCTTTCTGTGCTAAATCCCAGAAAACAACTGTTGCATGTGTGGACATTACATGTAACAATGTTAAATGATGCAGTCTCCCGTGTGCAGCAGAGCTTTGTGATTGTCCCGTACCAGCTGAGTTGGTGGCCACAGTGAGCGTCTGGTTCCTGAGGACCACAGAGGAGCCAAGTGAGGACGCCACAGACCCATCGTATGACAGATGTCGGCTTCGCAGGGCTCCTGTGATCAGAGATACATCGGTCTCATCGCACTCCTCCTGCTCATTGGCCAAGGGCACGTGACTCAGCCCACCTGGAACAAATTCGAGAATTAAACTCAGCAAGAGGCTCCAACAGACTACTGATCATTTTCTGGTGGCAGTAAAACCCAAACTAACCTGGCAGGAGACGGCGAAAGTCTGTGACATATTCCTCTGACCACTCCCTGTTCTTGTTGCAGGCCACCTCCATCTCAAATGGCGTCACTATGGGTTTGAAGAACTCACTAGAGTCCAACAGTGTGTTCTCGGGACAGGCAATTAACACAAAAATGTCAATTTCAAGAAAGTTGGCAAGTTTGGCAACATTGAGTTTCCCCATGGCAAACATATAGCTCTTCTTCCCAGCTCTGTGGATGGTCTCCTTCAACTGCTGGATAATGGTGAGGTAGTCGGCCACACCCAGCGTGCCAACCAGGATGCCCACCACATTGGCGTCTTTGGCTCTTTCTATAGCGTAAAACCGCTTCATCAGAGCCCGGTTGACACTTATCGACTCTGTCCTCCCCGTCATTGTTAAGGGGTCAAAGGAACAAAATGTGCATTGGTTCCACGTCATCATGAAGTTTCGTAAGATTGTTCCCTCTTGGCCTATAAAGAACATACTGTAATCCTTGATGCTTAAACCACTTCTCAAGGCAAACTGCCTTCCGAATTGACAAACAACCTGGCTGTTGTCTTGGTCTGAGGGAGAGGCCTCATTATGTTGTCTCTGCGTCTGTTCATGACCGTTGCACTGCTCCCCATCCACAAGGAGTGTTGAGGCAACAAGGTTTGGATACTCCGGAGTTAGGAGTGTCAGGAGATCATCTGAGGGTACAAAATCATTATGTTGTATTCAGTTACATAAAGGAAATCATTTACAAACCTCAAACAAGCTGAGATGGAAAGTGGGGAGCCCAAAGTACACTTTTCTGACAAAAGGTTCGTCTGATATAAGGTTTTGGACATAACTTTGTATTTAACCTTTTTCACGCCAAAAGTGATCAGTGTTTCTCCGGGATTTTATTCTTGCCGGGTGTCAAAGCCTCTGAAGCTGCATTTAAACCATGTGACACTACAACTCACGAAAATAACGATTTGAAATTTGACCGGCAAATATCTGTTGTATATTGGGATTATTGGCCCGACATCAAACAAAGAGCATAAGTCTTCGTGGGGCAACTTACCAATAACGTGGACATAGTTAACATCGTACAGGACGATGACGGGACTCTGGGTGTCAGGGTAGAGGTCTCTGAAGGTCGAGGCACACTTCTCCAGGTCCACCGGTCTTCTCTCAAAGACGTACATCAAGGGCAACCTTCTGGAGGGGCTGAGACAAGCCCTGCCATAGTGCACAATGCAGTCAGCTTCAACGTGTTCTGCTGCCACTTCATCCACGCAGCAACTGGTCAGGAGAGGTCAGGGAAAAACATTTATGTCCAAAAAGAAGACAACATTACAACAAAGCCTGATAAAGATTATAAGGCTATTATTATTATTATTACAAGAATTATATGCTTCATTAAGGGTGTCACCTACATGATTCATTTTGATCTAACATAACTCACTTTGGATGAGGCCACTAACCACCCAAAATGTCAAATCTCATGAGTGTAAAACTAGCCCAACAAAAACATCTCAAACAATAAGAGTATTTTCACTGTTGTGTTACCTGCCATAGGACGTGTCTCCCAGTATGAACGACTTGGCTTGTGTCTCCCTCTCGATCTCTACAGCTACTGCGACTGAATCCACCAGCAGCTCATCGGGAAACTGCAGAGCAACCTGTGGGCATCAAGTGTTCTGTTACGTGACTTATTGCACAGGGGAGCAGCTTTACTTCTGTTTTATATCTTAGGGTGTGACCAATGTGAAAAAAGTTGATCACAAGGCTTATTTGCCCAAAACGTGTAGCTCTTTAACTCTCTTTTAAACAAGGATTTTTTTTTTTTACATGTCTGAAAGTGAAAATGATGCATCCACCTTGCTAAAGTTATGCTGACTGATGAAGTCGCAGGTCTTCTTAATCTGATACAGCTCTTGGAGGTTTTCCGAGGGAGCTTTCCTCTCCACTGTCACATCCACGGTGCGCTGAAGAACCGCCTCTGAGCTGCTGCTGAATGGATCAGCCATCGTTGCATCTAAGACAGTGGCTGCAAACAATCAAACAATCAATCAGTCAATAACTATCCAACCAAATAGTTCCTTGCCAGCCTAGTGGCAACTGGCAAAGGAACTGACAGGGAGTCTAAGAGATATTTTTGAAATGTTTGAGGTACAGCAAAGGCATTATTTCAATATTGGACATTCCAACCTGCAGTCTTATGCACGGTCTACACATTTGAAATTCAAATATTTACAATAAAAATGAAACAATTCTATGGTATATCTAATAAGAACAGTACAGAACAGTATACCAGGAAGCAGTATTTCTAAAGGCTCTTATTCTCATATCATAGTACCAAAAACACTGATTAGCAGTGGGTTTGTTTGCTCTCCTACTACGCGTTAACGTGCATGGTAGCCCCGATGCGTGACAGCTCTTGTATGGAGAAAATGTATCGCCAAACTCGATTCATAAATCTCGAAATTTAATGTTACCTTGCTTATCGACAAACAGATATGGTTGGTAATTAGCAGCACTTTATTTCGATAACATTTCAACTAAAGAGCTGGTTGCCGCTGCCGAGCTCCACGGTGTATCTCGGTGGCTGGAGATTGTGGGATTAACAGGCGAACCAATAATAAAAGTGTCAATTTTATTGTAGTAAGTGTCGCTTTGTTGATTGGATGTATGCCGAATTTAACAATAGCTCCTTCTGATGCGTAAAAGGTCTTAAATGATGCTCTACCATTTATGTAGCCCAACCTTTACCAATAAACAAGGCAACTTTTTAAATCATCAGATTTTTTGGATGAAGTTTGGCGTGACGTTTTTTCCGTACAATACCACCTAGCTAGCAAAACACTAGGCTATTTTACAGCTTTTCGTGCTTAAATAAAACCAAAACATAGATTAACAACGGGTGCACTTGCTCTCCTACTAACAAGTAAACGTACACCGTGCTATAACCAACAACATGCTTCACATTAACCATCACTGAAGTTACCTTGGTTCCGTTAGCTAGCTAGCTAGTTAGCCGGCCGTTGAATTCACAGCGCTGAGTTTAAATTTAATTTATAAGAACAGACGTTTTATTTTTACCGTAACAGCCTTATACTTCAGCGCCATGCAGGTAGTTGTCGACTGGTAAATGTTCCTTCTGCAGCTATACACGTGTTATACGTTTTACACAACACCGGTTGTACTCGGGTGTGTACCTACAGTTCACGTTTCAAAATAAAAGCCACATAATACAATAATCGTTTTAGAATCGTTTCGTTTCGTCAGCTCCACTTACATGCACGACTAGACGCCTACCTGCAAGTGACACCTACTTGCATTGTGTATGAAGTCAAGATAAATCAGCCTCAGTAATTTCTGTGTCTTCTAGCAGGTTAATTCATATGTCTCTGTTGGTCTGCGTTTTTGTGTCTTTGATCCCTCTAATTAACCAATACAGTCATCAGTGGTGATAACTAACATATTTAATACCAAATCATTATGTACATAAGTATGAATTCAGTACCATTAACTAATGGTGTGTCATTGTCGAGCTTTGTGAAATGATAATGATAATGAAAGACAGTTAAAGACCCTGGACAGTTCCCCAGTCCACTTTGTAATTCTGTTATTATATGGAGGCCATGGACATTTGGGTTGTAATTACCAGCCCATCACTAACCCATGTGGGGCCTACATGGACATGTTGGTTTAAGTATAACAAGTCATGTATGTCCCTGGGTGGCAGGTCGTGTTCTTCAGGTAGCTGACATAGTATAACAATAAAGATGACCAGACATCCCTGAATCTTGCATGAAGATCTCATGATCCCTTTGAAATTGTTTCATCTATTGATCTCGGTTTTGTCACATTTTCATGACATTTTCTAGCATTAATCTACATCATTTACATAAAAGGTATACATAATTTGAGCCCAGCCCACGAAAGAATATGCACTTTGGGTTTTTAACCACAAAACGGAGCACAGGAAATTGTAAAATTTGTGTCTTTCAATTTAAAACCCTAACAAGCCAAAAAGAAATAAAAAAAATTGGCATGCGTTTTTGAATATTGACACAGCATAAGGTGATTTTCAATTCATAAACATGGCAAGTGAGTGGGTTTAGGCATTTCATTGCTGGGCTGATGTGACCGGTTATAGTGATTATTACCTTATTAAACAAATAACTAATTATAATGAAAAGTGTTAATCAAAGTGTCAGTCAAGTAAATTCAGTCCGCGGTTTTTGAAGAATGGAAACCAGTAAAACACTAATCACATCAATGTTAAAATAATAAACTGTCTCTTAAAGAGTTTCTCGCTTTAGACGCTAATCCGTGTTGTTAATAGGTTTGACCTTTTGGGTTTTGTCGGAATGTCAACATTGTCAAGTTCAACCAATAGAAGAGCTTCTTAACGCTCGAGCCGATCGCCTGTTCTCGTCTTTATTGAGGCGAAATCCAGAAAATGTCCAGTTTGTGTGCTGTTTCCTTGGACGGTTGTGGATTGCAACTTGTTTTTGTGTGCGGAAAGGTAATTTTTTTTCTTGGATTTAATCTTTAGAAAAGATTCGCTAGTACTGTACTGTAAATTACTGAACTCAACGGAACTACCTCTAGCATTCACACGGGATTGAGCTACGTTAACGTTAGCTACAGCTTGCTACATCCCGTTAGCTACATCTTGCCCTGAGCTCCAACATTGCATAATACACGCTACAGACTTAGACATATGGTGGGCCCTTTTACTTTTTTATTGTATTTTTACAATGTGAAACTATTTTTTTCCAATATACTTCAATTTAAGTATACATTCTGGTGTTACATTACCGGTTATAGATATTGTAACTGGCCACTTGATAACTAATGCTTATATCAGTGCAGTAATAGTTAATAGTAGTAATAGTTAAACTGAAAAAAAAAACGATATTTACTGAAAAAAGGTAAAACTAAATCTAAAACTGCTTTAAAACTGCACCTGTAAAGCATACACGAAGACTTCTACAAAGACTTCCTAGAGCGGGAGCGCGACAGACTGCTGTTGGACCGCGCTAAAGATAGACCCAGTGGGAGCGGTGCAGTAGGTCAGACACCGACGGGATAACAGACGCTAACAGCCTGAGAGATCTGAAACCTGGTCAACAAACTCTTCAGCCTATGAAAAGCGCGAGGATGCCCTTGTTGACAAGTTCGTAAGACTGAGTCAGTTGCGTTTAGGAAATTCAACAACTTTAGACTCCAAATTCAAACCCCCAGGGTCTGTCAGGGTGAATTGGCAGATTGAATACCAAAAAATACATTCCCTTTAAATCAGGAATGTATTTCACACTAACAAAGCATGTTTTTGCATGTATCTAATATTTATTCTGTATCTCTCTGTTCTACAGTCTGACGCTACAACAGCGCCCCTACTGGCCGCGGTGTAGACCGCAGCTTCACCCTTTAGACCGGACGTGGAGTGACACCTAGCGGTAGGTTTGGGGAAGTGCAAGTATTTTGAATGAAAACAAAGCCTTTGAGCAAAGCAGGAAGAGGCTTTTACTTCCTTCTCCAGACATTTACCAGCACTGTTGAAATCAATTAAAACGTATAGAACACAATAATATAACTTGGGAAAGGGAAAGCTTGTGTGATGTTGTATTGTACTGAATGTGAGGGTGGGTTTATGGTTTAGTCACTGTGTGTGTGACTGATCCTCCGGAAGCCAGCGGCCACGTGTCTGTCTGCTTTGCTTGTCTCACTGTCTGTCTGTCTGTTATCTGTCCCTCAGAGGATCTCAAAGGTCAAAGGAGGAGGGAACGACAGTGGGAGGTGAAGGGTCGGGGGTAGGGGCTCCAGTCTGTCCCGGCGCAGTGTGGAGGAGGGGGAATTGCAAATTCCTTTTGTTAGCTGCCTCCAGGCCACCAATCCCCACGCCTGACGTAACAACTTGCTTTACATAGAAGACCCAGCATTCCTTGCAGCCCTAGCAGAGCAGATGGGACTGGGTCGAACCGGGTCAAAGCTGGGTCCGGTCCTCTCATCAGAGCAGTCCTCCTCCTATGTGCTACTTTGTTTTTCCTGTGAAATGCCCACGTTTTGCCACTGAGCTGACACCATGTCTGTGGTTCTAGTTGGATGGGAGCCTTTATATAGCACAGAGTCTCAGTTCTCAGTTGTGTTACTTCGGTAGCACATATACTAAAATTGGAACGATACAGAGAAGATTAGCATGGCCCCTGCGCAAGGATGACACGCAAATTCGTGAAGCGTTCCTTATTTATGCTTTTGTCTTTACTCACATCTTTTTTATCTTCAGAAATGACAGAGATACAACTTATTTAGGTGTGTCTCTCACTCGTTTCCTCTGGAAATGAAACAACAACAAGCTCACAGTCCAGCAAAAAACAGCTTGAACAGCACAAATGATTCCCAAGAGCTGATCTGAGAGCAGAGAAACTGGCCACAATACCCAGTGAAATCCATGCAGGCATGTGTTGTGAATCTCCCAGTGATGATGTGTGTCTAACATTATTGTGTTGTGTGTTTTACAGCAGCGTCGTCCTCCAGACCAGCTCTGGCATCAGATGATCTGATGTCATCTGAGCCGTCAGATGCAGAGCTGGTCCAGAGTGCAGCTGACATAGAGAAGTGTAAGTTAATAGTTTATTATGCACTGAATGTGTGACATGTTATTTGCAATATATATATAGTACTGTGTATTATCTTGCATTGTCATCTTTTTTTCATTCCAACATTTATTAGACAAAGGACAAACATAACTTAATAATGGAAAGGTAAGTTTGGGTAAGGACAAAATCCAAAGCTAATGTAGTGGTTAGCTGCTTGGTGTATTACCTGTTACATCACTACCGGTGATCACTGTGGCTGCTTGGTTTAGCACATCCATCATTATTAATCATTATTAATACGGACTATGGCAGGGGCTACGGACTATAACGGACTACCAGGGCAGATCCCCCGCAATTGTGAGTGCCGACGCATCCCTAGCGGAGGACCTGAATTCATTCTATGCACGGTTTGAGGCTAGCAACAACAGCGCTAGCTCGCCGGCTAACAACATCACCGTTAGCGCAGCCGGAGTGAGTTCTACCGCTGGGGATGAACACACACTCTCTGTGACCGAGCACAGTGTGAGGAGGGCTCTGACGAGGGTGAACACCAGGAAAGCTGCTGGTCCAGATGGCATATCTGGACGAGTACTGAAGACCTGTGCTAATCAGCTAGCTCCAGTGTTCACCACTATATTCAACATCTCCCTGGCTGAGTCTGTGGTCCCCGCCTGCTTCAAGAGATCCACTATTGTCCCTGTGCCCAAGAATGCTTCTCCAGCATGCTTGAATGACTACCGACCGGTGGCCCTCACCTCGGTGGTCATGAAATGCTTCGAGAGGCTGATTAAGGACTACATCTGCGCCTTCCTCCCTTGCTCCATGGACCCGCTGCAGTTTGCTTATCGTCCCAACAGATCCACGGATGATGCTGTCTCCCAGGTACTGCACACCACACTCTCTCATCTGGACAGCCGGAAGGGGGGCTATGTGAGACTGCTGTTCATTGACTATAGTTCAGCTTTCAACACCATAGTCCCCACCAGACTGGCTGGCAAGTTGATTGAGCTGGGACTGAACACCCCCCTGTGTGCCTGGATCCTGGACTTCCTGACCGCCAGGCCCCAGGTGGTCAGGGTGGGTAGACACACCTCCAACCCCCTCACCCTGAACACAGGATCCCCCCAGGGTTGCGTCCTCAGCCCCCTACTGTACTCCCTGTACACACATGACTGTGTGGCCAGGTTCAGCTCCAACACCATCATTAAGTTTGCGGATGACACAGTGGTGGTGGGCCTGATCTCCAACAACGACGAGAAGGCCTACCTGGAGGAAGTTGCTGATCTGTCACTCTGGTGCCGGGACAACAGCCTCCTCCTGAATGTCACCAAAACTAAGGAGCTGATTGTGGACTTTAGGAGGACACAACAACAGAGGACGTACTCACCACTGGGGATTAATGGGAATACTGTGGAGAGGGTGAGCAGGTATAAATACCTGGGAGTCAACATCACCGAAGATCTGACATGGTCCACACACACTGACACTCTGGTGAGAAAGGCGAGGCAGCGCCTTTACCACCTCAGGCAGCTGAGGAAATTCAAAGTCTCCCGGAGGATCCTTCAGTCCTTCTACTCTGGAGCTGTGGAGAGCATCCTGACAGGAAGCATCACTGCCTGGTTTGGCAGCAGCTCCGCTCAGGACAGGAAGGCTCTGCAGAGAGTAGTGCGTTCGGCCGAGCGCACTATTGGAACTACACTCCCCACCCTGCAGGACTTGTACACCAGGAGGTGCAGAACCAGAGCCTGCAGGATCATGAAGGATCCTCACCACCCCAACAACGGACTGTTTCAGCTGCTGCGGTCAGGCAAGCGCCTCCGTAGTCACGCTGCCAAAACAGAGAGACTGAGACGGAGTTTCTTTCCTCAGGCCATCAGGACTGTGAACTCCGACCTCACCAGGGCCCCCACCAAGACACACACACTGCCCCTCTTATGCACACACACACACACACACACACTTAGGTAAAGACTACACATAATTTATAGTATATTACATTCATACAATTTCCCTTACTACTATATTTTCATTTCCAAAGTGCTCTTACTGTATATATTGTGTTGTTTTTTTTATATAAGAGCTCTTACTGTAATTACTGTAATACTGTAAATATTGTGTTGTTTTTTTATTGTAAATACTGTGTACTGTTGCCCTTTTGCACATTCCCGTTGAGCATTGCCACTTTTCATTTCACTACACACCCCGTGCGTGTATGTGACAAATAAAGTTCTTGAATCTTGAATCTAATCTCTGTAGCTGCTTAGTAAAGTCTTGGCATGCTAGCACTGTCTTCATAATCATTTCCTCTAACAAAGCTTTCGCTTTCCTGGTGATTAATTGCTTTGATCAATTCCCATCGCCAACTCACGGACTCGTCATCTCACCAAACCCAAACTCCCCTGTAATGCATTTGTTTTATGTGATTGCTTTACTTTTTTCCACTCATTTCCCATTAGAAAATGCATTTTATTACCCTCTTAACAGCATGATTTATTGAAATTTGGTGATTGTATATTCTATTTTCCTCTGAAGCCTTGGGTGATGTGCAGACCCCCCCCCCCCGCTCCGACAGCCTCCGCCTCCCCCCAGCATCCTACAGCCAAGCCCAGAAAGGAGGGAGCAGATACCGGAGCTGATTGAGGGGCTGGAGCAAATGGAGATGGTTCCCATTTTGGCACCTCTCCCACCCACAAACCCCCCATCCCCTTCGAGGTCAATGTGTGTGTGTCCCCCCCCCTTTGCCCCCATCTCCAGCACCATCTCCAGCACCATCTCCAGCACCATCTCCAGCACCATCTCCAGCACCAGCTCCAGCACCAGCCCAGATCCCTGCTCCCGGTCCGCTCCCTCCTCCAGACCATGCCCCGGCCCAGCGTGGGCTCCAGCCTCAGGGCAAAGGGATCTGCCCCCACGCCAGCTGCTGGTAGTGCTGAGGTCAGTTTTATCTGTCAAATATTTCCTTTTCTGTTTTTTCTTTTTCGTTTTAAAAAGGGAAAGGAAACTTTTTGTTTAATTAAAAGAATAAGGGGGTTTTCA
>JAXDDX010000120.1:1455000-1469219 GCA_034670405.1 Hoplostethus atlanticus | reverse complement strand
GAATAACATTGTCCTTTTCTGGTTGGACGCCCATACTCTGCCTATGGCACGTTTTTGATACCCCTGATTAAAGGCGTACCTGCGTAATGGCTGTCCAAATTTAATACAAATGGCTGCTTTTGGCTTCCTGAGATATTGCTCTTGCGCAATTTAGGCGAAACGGTCTTCGAAAACCGTACTGGGTTTCTGTCCTGATGATGACTGCTATCGCCGCTTTGGATTTCCAAAGCGGCTCTTCAAATTTTGTTGTGAACTGCCACGTGTTGGTACGGCACACTCGAGAGAGCCTCCACCCCGCCTCTTTCTACGGTTTTGACAACAATCGGTCGTTTTTACGATGGGACGTTTAAAGCGGAAAGCTTGGGCGGCAGATCAAGGGATATCCTGAGCTGCCCGACCCGTCAGCCCCATGGCGTGGGGGGCAATAATTTCTTTTGAGTAATAGATCACAGGTTCCCCACACACCCAGCTTGAACAGGCCAACATCAAAATGCAATTTGCAGCGAGTCCGGTTTTCCCAAATGTAATATATGTATATAATATTTATACCCTCAGGTGACAATGGGTATGCATTGAAGCCAGGTTATGCCATTTACAAACCCCAGAGCCACAACAGCCCGCGCTGTAATGTGGTGTACAGCCGTGAGCTCTGTGGTAAAACGTGTTGCATTGGGTTTTTAAAGGAGATGTTTTCGGTTTACTTTCTGCCATTCAACTTGTTTCATTTGGTGGTAATGCCAGGAGCTTAGGCTTCTAAATAATACGCGTTTTTTTCTGTCATTTTGATCAACCATTATTTCAAGTTCACAGTCGGTAAAATTGCATTTCTTCTTCTTCTTTTTGCTCTTAAATGCTTCCGCCGTTTCTCCTCAAAACTAAACTGAATGCTGGCCCTTTTTATATGCAAACCAAAGGCAATTGGGGTGTGTTGAACCCCCTTTATAGTAAATTGTGGGCATGGTCAGAAGGCTCGTGCACGGCGCACAATTTCAGGATGATTGAATAATGAAGAAAAAACACGTGGTACCTAGACGTACGTGGGTTTTATACAGCTGACGTATGCAAGGTTTCCTGTTTGGTGCGTACACAGTGTTTCTCACTAAATCAGACACACAAGATTTATCATCGGCCCCAAGTGTCCCCACAACCCCCCAATGACCCCCGGATTGCGGTCAATAACACCCATTCAGATCAAAAGAAGCCTAATGAATGACGCCTCCACCCACATGCTCGACAACACTCATCATTAGATCATATTAATATATTAAAAAGGTCACAACATACACACTTCACACAGGTCATCAATCAAACTGTCAAATATTGACAGTCCATCAATCAAAAGGGGGGGGTCACATTATCACATTTTGACATAAGGCTGGAGACGCATACTAAACCCTACTTATAACAACTGACTATTCTAGGTTCGTGGAGTCTATGAGTGAATAGAAGAAATCAACCAAGAGACAAGCTGTAAATATAACAGGCCGCAATTTAGTGATTGAAAGGAGTAAGCAAAGCAAACACAAAATAACACTATCATACAAAATGTCATGCTCGTATAGGGCCTAAATCCAATCACAGAAAGTCAAACCTAACCGGTTTTTGTTTCTCCCTATAAGTTTTTCCATAGAGATTTAGTCAAGTCATTTAAAGGTCAGTTTAGTTAATTAGTGAGCCTGAGTTTCTAACATACACTTATTTAGGTTAGTAGGTTTATGCCTATTTTAACTTAATAGCGTTTTGTCTTATTTTCTTCCCCTGAGTTAAGTCTTATTTTTCCTTCACAGGTTAACAGGTAAGTAAACCTTAAATCCATGACAGTAAAATTCCAAGATTATAACCTTTGGTTTAACTTTCCTTTTCTTCCCCACAGTAAGATACTATAAAATTCCCTTTCTTCAATCTAAACTCAAATGAACATTACGTCTAGCATCACAACACATAACAGTTGTGGAAAATCACTTTGAAATAAATGTAATTATACATCCCAAAGTATCATTTTCTTTTCAGTTCTTTTTCAAACTCATTATCACAGTTCTTGGTACTAGTAGTTACAATTCAATTTCTGTGTTAAGACTCCCACAACACTCTACCACTCCTGCAGCGATGTACTTCACAGCAGTACATCAGACATCAGACGTGTACAGTAGATTCTCACACGTAGGAGTCACGGGTATTCAGCTCCGCTCGACACTCGTGGTTAGCTCGCCATCCTGTCTCTTGCGTGTGTGTATGTGCTGGTCCGAGCGCACACACAATCACACCACGAGGAAGAGTGTCCAACTCCATGAAACAAACTTCTCAACAAAAAAAACAACTCTTCCACAACAACAAAAACGTTACCAGAACAGTTTGTGTGTTAAGGTATTTGCAGGCTTGCATTAAATGGTAAAAAAAAAAGTAGTTATTTATGTCTTTTACAAAGTAAATTATCTATCTCTTTCTCTCTGTTTCTCTCTCTGCAGTGCATGGTTCTAACTCTGCACCTGTGCTGTAACTTTTTTTCCGAGAGGAAAAAAAACAACATCTTTCTTAAAGGGATATTCACTAATTAAAGGGGAATGTTTCACTATGAATTTGTATAGGCATACGTTTTAATTGTTTCTTCTTACAAATTATTTAGTGTCAACATTTTTAATTGTAGCCTAATTTATTTGTAACTTAATTTATAAAAATCGACTTATTTTATAACCATATTTTAATGTGGGTTACACCCATATGGAAAAACTCATGTATTTACAGCACAATTTGCCAGGCCCATGCCCTTGTTCGACAACGCTGTCACCCCCTAATTTGGGGACATGTTTCAACAGCTTAATTAAAAATGTCCACCAAGTTTGGTGATGTTTGGACAAACTGTCATTGATTTAAGGCCAAATTTGCGCCAGGCCCATGCACATGTTTGGAACTGGTGGCGCCCTGTATTGAGCGATTTCAAAATAATTTTACACACGTGGTTCAACATTGTTATCAAACATATCCTGCGAGTTTTGTAATGATTGGATAAACAATTTCTGATTTATAGTCTGATTTGTGTTATGCCACGCACATTCTTTGCATTTGTATCGCCCCCTAGAGGTTGATTTTAATTCAACTTTCAGGGTACTTTCAAGGTACTTATGTGGACATATCCTGCACGTTTTGTGATGATTGGCCTAACCGTTGTTGACTTTGGTCTATTTATGTGCTGAGCCACGCCCTTTTGAAATTCATTGGTCAATATCTAAAACTAAATAAGATATCAGCAAGCTTTATATAACTTTTGATTCGCTTGGTCCAATAATGCTCCGCAGAAAATTTGGTAGCAATCGGATCTACGGTTTAGGAGGAGATGTCAAAAATGTGTTTTTCGAAAATTTCAAAATCTGGACTTGTGTGTCAAATTTTAAGTCAATCGGAGTCACTGTGTGAGGGGCGTGGCCTTTCCAAAATTGCGCTTTTGGGCCTTAATTACAGCACCACCATCTGGCCGATTGGGCTCATGTTTCTTGGGAAGCATTTGCACATCATTTCCAGTTATTGGGCCAAGTTTCATGGTTTTAGCTCATTCCAGCTCACGGGAATTTGAGAAACGGCATAAGACAAGAAAGAATAATAAACCGATAGGAAAACAATAGGGTTCTACCCCTCTGGGATTTGAACCCTAATAAACCGATAGGAAAACAATAGGGTTCTACCCCTTCGGGGTTTGAACCCTAATAAAATAACTCACTCACTGCAAGAGCGAGCATATATACCCGAGTAATCGCTAATTCATTGCAGCTGTGCACTCCTGTGTGAGGCATGCAAAGGAATGGTGTTTGTAGCCACTAGAGGCCAGCTAAAGACAGCCATGTAAGGCCTGAACAGTGGACATAACAAATATTGTCCCTAAAAGCTATATTTATGCTATAGGCCTCTCAAGTGTGACATCATTTTTTTTTCGACCCAAATTATAAATTACAATTTGTAATCAATTACAAGTTGAATAAAAATATATCTCTGTTTATTACTGTGTGAGGGGTGAACGGGGTGCCGTGTTCTGTTGATGAGCAGGGGGGACTGGGCTTTATTTTGTAATGCGGTGGGGTGTGTGGTTTGTAGTATGAGTTTTTATTGAGTGGTTGTATTGTTGCTTGCAATTTGACAATCTTTTTTTTTTTTTACAATTTCTCCATCAGGCGGGATTGAGGAACATTGAGGAGGAGGCAGCTCCAGAGCTCCACAGGGCAATCTCTGGAGACCTGATGAATGAAGAGGAGATGGACCAAGTCATGGACGAGGCTGATGATGAGGGCATCTTCAGGGTAGGCAAGATAGGGATTGATGGATGGACTGATGGGAGGGAGGGATGGGCGAATATGTTTTTTTTTGAAGGCCAATAGTATTTTTGCATCCCCCCCTAGAACTGACAAATATCTGCATCACAGGAAGACGTGCAAGCAATGTTAAAGTCCCATATTATGGAAAATGGTTTATTCCTGGCGCTTATACATGTTCCACAGGAAATTACTTCCCTAAGCAGCTGAGAAAATTTGAAATCTGGAAGTCAACCCGTTTTTCTGTATTTTCCTTTTTCCAAAACCGGTGCCAAAGATAGGAGAAAAACAGCCCGTTTCAGAAAGTAGCCCCTTTGGACGTCATAAGGGGCTAATCCAGCCCCTCTCGGAGCATGCCCACGCCCAGGTGAACAACCAATCCCATTTACGTCGTCGCAAAATGCAGCTCACGGCAGTGCCGCAAGCCGTTGCTTATGGTGCATTCCATTGTACTCGGAAATCGATAATTCCGAGTCGGTATTCCTAACTTCCAATCTAAATGTGTTCCAGTGCATCTGCTCGGGAAAACATAATCGCCCGCAGCAAACTCATGTTTGTATGGCAAGTCTCAGAATGTTACAAGCATCTAAACATCAACTACTACAGCGCCATTAGTGAATAGAATCGGTGCATATCACATTCGGACGCCGTTTTTTCCGAGTACACTGGAATGCACCATTACTTTGCGACGAGTGAAGCTAAAACAACATATCTATGGCGATATATCAACTCTCCAGTTATTATTTTGTAGGATGCAGGCAGCAACATAGATCCCTGCACAGTCTCCCAACACGCGAAAATGCCAGGACAGAGTGGATTAATTTTATTTTTAACGGCAACGGCTACAGTTTTTTCTGTGTGTGATGATCAGTCCTCAGACTGCTTGAGCAACGGCAGGATTAGCATCTAAATTGAAGCTTAAAGATGGAGCAATTCATAAGGTACGTGACCCATCTGCAAAATTGGAATCTGTAAGTGTCACCATGTTTTGATTTAATTTACCAAATTAGTCTGGTTAGTATATTCACTGCTGGTTAGCTAACGAGCTAGCGGGGCTAGCCACGGGCTTGTTGGGCGTGGAAGAAGTAAGAAAACTAAAGCTGGAGTCATTAAAAGTAAAGTAAAAGTAAAGTTATTGGTTGGAGTCAGGACTCATCTTAAAGTTATTTGTTGGGACCAGTGTCTGTTTTATAAGTCTGTCGAACGTGTCAGGCTTGGTAAACTTTAGCCACCATTAGTACAATCGCGTTTGGTTGTTTGGCTGGGTTGTTTGGCTGCGCTGTTTGGATGCAAATAGATTGCATCCAATAATATATTGGCTAACTAGCTCAACAAAATTCTCAATCCTAGCTTGTCTGCAAGTTGTATTCAATAAGCTTATGGACATGAGCCATAAACAGACCGGCTACAGCAGAGAGTGTCGCTCACACACCCACATACACAAACACAAGGCACGAAAGTACAATATTACACAGAATTTTTATCATTGAGAAACTAAGTGGAACTGCTCAGCTGCCTCTTCCCATTCTGGGTCAGACTCCAGCTCAAACATGTACGGTCTCAGTATTGGTTCTGGAGCGGCCGCCATGGTTATGGTAGATTTCTGCATCAAGCTTATTTGTTTACCTTGAGCAGCATGAGCGCTCTGCTCTCCGCCTCTGCCAGGCGATTGCGTGTAGGTTGTATGTAATGAGCACTGCTCTGATTGGCTGCCTCACGCCGTGAGTGAGGCATGAGGCGGCCAATCAGAGCAGTGCTCATTACATACAACCTATACGCCCTCAAAAGAGCCTGTTCTTTACAATGGAGAAAATGCAATTGTTGAACCAAGCTACTTCTAAATTCTACTACAGTACTAGCTTAATTACATGTAGTGACACTGTCCCTCAACTAGCTGTTATCTTCAATATCTAATATTTTCAAAATTTGACCATGGCAAAAAAATCCTTCTCCTGACTTTTATTCTTGTCAGCACTGAAAAGCATTTCGACAACAGGACACTAAAACTCGCCATTGAAACCCAGGATAATACTACTACTACTACTACCACCAACATGTCCTCACAACAATACATATTTTAAACAAAAACATGGGAAGCTGCATAACCTATCACTGCGCATGCACCAAAAATAAAACTGCATCATATTCATCATATCACAGGTGGACAATACTGAGTGGTACCGATCAGAGCAGACAGACTAACCAAAACGAAACTTTGTTGTGTTCCCTAACCCAGAGGCAAGGTGGTCTGTTTGGGAACCATATGGACCCTTTCTCCATAGAGAATGGGACAGCCAATGCCAGCCAGGCCACCAGCCAGCGCCCCCTGCAGATGGCAGAGGGAGCCAACAACAACAACAACAACATTAATATCACTGTCCGTGTCTCACGGTCTGTGTCTTTGTATGTGTGCTTATGTGCTTAGGATAGGATAAGATAGGATAGGATAGGATAGGACAGGACAGGACAAGACTTGAATGACCCCAGCTGGGAAATTGGGTTGTTTCAAACAGTAAAATTGTAATTTTTAAGTAGAAATGTAGACAGGTGTGAATGAAACGTGTGCAAAAACATGAATTATAGCCTTATGAGGGTGTGCATAATAACAGCAGTAAACATACTGAGACAAAGAAAAAATGAAGGAAAATGTATTACAAATGAAAAGTATGCACTATGAAAAGAGTGAAAATGATAGAAAGATATCATATGCATTGTATTCAAGATTCAAGATTCAAGAACTTTATTTGTCACATACACACACGGGGTGTGTAGTGAAATGAAAAGTGGCAATGCTCAACGGGAATGTGCAAAAGGCAACAGTACACAGTATTTACAATAAAAAAACAACACAATATTTACAGTATTACAGTAATTACAGTAAGAGCTCTTATATAAAAAAAACAACACAATATATACAGTAAGAGCACTTTGGAAATTAAAATATAGTAGTAAGGGAAATTGTATGAATGTAATATACTATAAATTATGTGTAGTCTTTACCTAAGTGTGTGTGTGCATAAGAGGGGCAGTGTGTGTGTCTTGGTGGGGGGCCCTAGTGAGGTCAGAGTTCACAGTCCTGATGGCCTGAGGAAAGAAACTCCGTCTCAGTCTCTCTGTTTTGGCAGCGTGACTACGGAGGCGCTTGCCTGACCGCAGCAGCTGAAACAGTCCGTTGTTGGGGTGGTGAGGATCCTTCATGATCCTGCAGGCTCTGGTTCTGCACCTCCTGGTGTACAAGTCCTGCAGGGTGGGGAGTGTAGTTCCAATAGTGCGCTCGGCCGAACGCACTACTCTCTGCAGAGCCTTCCTGTCCTGAGCGGAGCTGCTGCCAAACCAGGCAGTGATGCTTCCTGTCAGGATGCTCTCCACAGCTCCAGAGTAGAAGGACTGAAGGATCCTCCGGGAGACTTTGAATTTCCTCAGCTGCCTGAGGTGGTAAAGGCGCTGCCTCGCCTTTCTCACCAGAGTGTCAGTGTGTGTGGACCATGTCAGATCTTCGGTGATGTTGACTCCCAGGTATTTATACCTGCTCACCCTCTCCACAGTATTCCCATTAATCCCCAGTGGTGAGTACGTCCTCTGTTGTTGTGTCCTCCTAAAGTCCACAATCAGCTCCTTAGTTTTGGTGACATTCAGGAGGAGGCTGTTGTCCTGGCACCAGAGTGACAGATCAGCAACTTCCTCCAGGTAGGCCTTCTCGTCGTTGTTGGAGATCAGGCCCACCACCACTGTGTCATCCGCAAACTTAATGATGGTGTTGGAGCTGAACCTGGCCACACAGTCATGTGTGTACAGGGAGTACAATAGGGGGCTGAGGACGCAACCCTGGGGGGATCCTGTGTTCAGGGTGAGGGGGTTGGAGGTGTGTCTGCCCACCCTGACCACCTGGGGCCTGGCGGTCAGGAAGTCCAGGATCCAGGCACACAGGGGGGTGTTCAGTCCCAGCTCAATCAACTTGCCAGCCAGTCTGGTGGGGACTATGGTATTGAAAGCTGAACTATAGTCAATGAACAGCAGTCTCACATAGCCCCCCTTCCGGCTGTCCAGATGAGAGAGTGTGGTGTGCAGTACCTGGGAGACAGCATCATCCGTGGATCTGTTGGGACGATAAGCAAACTGCAGCGGGTCCATGGAGCAAGGGAGGAAGGCGCAGATGTAGTCCTTTATCAGCCTCTCAAAGCATTTCATGACCACCGAGGTGAGGGCCACCGGTCGGTAGTCATTCAAGCATGCAGGAGAAGCATTCTTGGGCACAGGGACAATAGTGGATCTCTTGAAGCAGGCGGGGACCACAGACTCAGCCAGGGAGATGTTGAATATAGTGGTGAACACTGGAGCTAGCTGATTAGCACAGGTCTTCAGTACTCGTCCAGATATGCCATCTGGACCAGCAGCTTTCCTGGTGTTCACCCTCGTCAGAGCCCTCCTCACACTGTGCTCGGTCACAGAGAGTGTGTGTTCATCCCCAGCGGTAGAACTCACTCCGGCTGCGCTAACGGTGATGTTGTTAGCCGGCGAGCTAGCGCTGTTGTTGCTAGCCTCAAACCGTGCATAGAATGAGTTCAGGTCCTCCGCTAGGGATGCGTCGGCACTCACAATTGCGGGGGGTCTGCCCTGGTAGTCGGTTATAGTCCGTAGCCCCTGCCATAGGCGTCTGGTGTCGCGCTGCTCCATCTGCGACTCCACTCTGTCCCTATACCTCCTCTTGGCCTCCTTCACCGCCCTTCTCAGTCCATAGGACGCTGCCTTGTGCTCGTCCATGTTGCCGGATACAAGACCGGAGTTATAGGCAGCAGTGCGGGCGTTCAAAGCGTCGCGGATGGATTTATCAACCCACGGTTTTTGGTTAGGAAAGGACCTAACTTTCACCGTAGGGACGATGGTGTCCACTAGCATAGCTATGAAGCTCGTTACTACTTCCGTAAACTCGCTGACGTCCCTGGAACTGGATTGGAACATGTCCCAGTCGACGTCACGCAGAGCGTCCTGTAGCTCAGCCTCTGATTGGTCAGACCACCGCTTTACGTCCCTCGTCACTACCGCTTCCCGTGCTATCCTTTGTTTATACTCCGGTAGCAGGAAAATGGCGGCATGGTCTGATTTGCCGAACGGAGGGAGAGAGACAGCCTTGTAGCCTCTCTTGAACGGCGTATAGCAGTGGTCCAACGTTCTTTCCCCTCTGGTAGCACACGTAATGTGCTGATGAAAGTTCGGCATGACTTTTTTTAGGTTCGCCCTATTAAAGTCCCCCGCCACCACCATAGCCGCGTCGGGATGCTTGTTCTGATGCCGACATAACACATCATGTAGGTCCGATAGTGCTACGTCGGTGTCCGCTTGTGGTGGTATGTAGACGGCTGTGGTGATGACCGAGCTGAACTCCCGGGGAAGGTAGAATGGACGGCATGAGATAGTCAGATGTTCCAGGTTCGACGAGCAGGAACGAGAAAGAGTCTTAATGTCCTTGGGGTTGCACCACTTGTTGTTGGTCATGAAGCAAACCCCTCCACCCTTAGATTTGCCAGACTCTTCCGTTCTATCCGCACGGAAAACAGAGAAGGACTCGGTTGGGCATATGGCTCGATCCGGCACCAGCGGGGTCAGCCATGTTTCCGTCAGACAAAAGACGTTACAATCCCTCATGTCCCGTTGGAATCTAATCCTCGCCCTAACATCATCCAACTTATTATCCAGAGACTGGACGTTAGCAAGAAGGATGCTGGGCAGAGGTGGACGGTGGGCTTGAACTCTCAGTCTGTTCCGAATTCCGCTCCGTTTTCCCCGATGTTTCCTCCTTCGTCTCCCCGTAGGTGAGTCTCCACTGTTATTGTTGTGGCTCGCTCGTACTATCTCTGCCGGCCACGCTGGGTCGATGGGAAAAGTGGACAAAAACCTTTGTTTTGCGCAAAAGTTTATGTCCAAAAGTGTGCTGCGTTCGTAGGATGTTAGTGCCGATGTGTTTGAGCAAAAAAAGATATTAAAAACAAACACAAAAACTAAAAAAACGCACAATCTCCGCGGAGCTACCACGACGGCGTCTAGACACGGCCGCGCCATCTTATAAAGCTTGTATAACATTTTAGAAAGAGTGTGGTAATATGAAGAAACCAAAGCCAAATTTACAGCTTATATAAAGGATTTGCGATAGAGGTCCATACATAACTGTACTAAAGCAGATGTATACCAATGCATCTTTCTCTCTTGCAGCGGCAGCTTTGCCTATGAGAGTGAGGCTTGTTCACACGATCACCCAGCAGCTGAACAGCCAGAAACCATGGACAGACCTCCACAGATCTCAAGTTCAGCTGACATGCTGATTCAGGAGGTGGGTGAAGAGGAAGGAAACATGACCTAAATGTGACATACACCCTACACCTTTTTATTAAATATTGGATATTGTCCAGTCAATGTAGTCCACTGCTAATATTTTGTTTATTCATTTAAATCAATGTTTTTTGTGAATTCATTCTTCAATTAAAGGCACTGAAAACCACTGAAAAGATGGTTGGGTCATCCTGCCTTTAACCCTAATAGTATTAGTCTGGGTTTTAATGGAGAGTTTTAGTGTCCTATGGTCTAAATGCTGTTTCAGAGGCTTTTCCACCCTGACAAAAATGAAATTCAGGGGGTTAACATTGAATGTTTGGTAGTTCTTGGCATGAAAATGGCCATATATAATATAAAGATATTGAATATCAGTTATTGACAACTTCAGTCTAAATATATCAGTATGGTGATCAGTCTTCAAAAACCCATATTGATTGAACCCTATTATGAGCACTCCGCTATACTTGCATCTGATCTTTCTCCTTTTGTGTTAAAGAAAGAAATATGTTGCTCTTATTTCTTTACCTAGTAGTTCTTGTCATACAGGAATAGTTGGTACATGTATTGTCTAGGTATCCATTCTAGATTTTACCATTCAACTCCTTGGTTGCTTATAAAGGCAATGATGTAGGACTTTAAATGTATTCTACTTCTGCACTTATAAATATGAAGGTAAAAATGTAAATGATAATAAGAGTGATGATGGTTGTGATAATGACTGTGATAAAAATGACAATGATCATGATGGTGTCAACCTGAATTATCACCAGTTTCAATCAGTACTTCGTGGATAACTTCATTACAGGTTTTGTCAACTTCATCACTGAAATGAAGACTAGATATAAGGGGAGCTCGCACTGACAAATGGAAGAAAAAAACTTCTCCAACCCAGATGTCTAAATGCAAAGATTCCATTTTATTCTACATTTACATTCTACAAAACATGCAAAAACCCCATCATCTGTGCTTTTGTTTTTGTTTTGTACTGATGGGGTAACTTGAAATCAATTTGCACTTGAAATCACTTGAACACTTTATTGGTATATAACAAATGGAAATATCTAACAAAATGGAAGCTGCATTTAGACATATTGGTTTGTGTGAGCTCTCCTTGTATTTAGTCTCCATTGGATTTTTGGGCCATTCTTTTGAATGTCCAGCTAGTACAATGACCTGCAGATTCAGTGTGTACTTATTTTCAGCACTGAAATGACCTCCTGGATGACTCAAATCTTCTCACTCTGTTCTCTCAGGCCCTCATAAACAGTGGTTTGGAAGCACTGGCCACTGACCCTCGATTTGTATCAGTAACAAGGAAAGAATTCACCGAAGCCATGAACTTTAACTCCGATGAGATGGAGACCACAGCCAAGGAGCTTCTCAACAGATGCAAAGGGGAGGCTCCAACACAAAATGCTGTCAACTAGTGCCGGGCGAAAAAGAACAGACAAATAATTTTGAACAAATCATTCATCGAGCTGTGTTTGCCATCAAAGCTCATTGAATTAGTCCAACAGCAGCTCTGTCTGGCTAGTCGACTTTCCAATTTTCAGTACGTAACCCAGATATAGTGAATACTCAAACTTGACTGAACATACTGCAGATACTGTGCTTGCTGTACCCAACAAAGAAGAAACCATTTCAATATGATCAGAGGCAGAAAGATAATAAAAATAATTATATGACAGGCTGGTTTACCAGTATCATACAGAATTCTAAGTGTTTCTTCTCCCTGCCTTATATTGATATTGCAATATTGCAACCCGTCACCATGTTTCCTGTGTGTGATGATGCGGCTTGACTATGATCTTAAATAGTTGTGCTTAACATATTAACAAAATTCCCTTTAGTTAGTGCATGGGTGAAGGATTTACCTCAATGTGGGGTAAAATATTGCTTAACATGCACAAAACCAGTGTGTGGGATTTAGGACAGGTGTATGTTCACGACCGCAAAGCCACGATAATAGCACTTTGTGATTGACTTGCACTTTAGGCGTGGTCTTCACAGACAGAAGGCGCAGGTGTAACTTCACCCCAAAACCCAAGACACCAAAATCCCACTGCTTCAGCTGGTCTTTAGTGACACAGCCCCTGTTGCGCCACCCCGCCCATCCCAGCTCAAGTCTATCCACCAAATTACCAAACTGACAACAGCGGCGAAAGGTTACTATTGCGCCTCACGAAATTGCCAATGCGCCTTGCCTGGGAACGTTGTTGTATGTCATCTTCCTCTTTCTCCCATCTTTCCCTTCACTGTCATTTGTCCAGAAATGTCCAAACAAACAACTCTAAAAAGGTAGAGCCCATTGACTGGGTTCGTGTTTAATTGGATCTCTACTGTTATTAACTGTTCATGGGTAATTCCGGTATTTTTAAATCTGGGCTCTATTTGTACATATTAGTCATTTATGTGCGCGCGATCAAAGTACGTCCACTAAAAGTGCTTGTTTGACAATTTAGTCATTCATCTTATCAATACTTTTCTTTTTAAACCAGTACATCACACTTTATCCAGGAATAGATTGTTTTTTTTTCATTGACGAGATCAGAGATTTTAAGGAAACTAGATCTACTGTTGATATATCCCACTTAGACACTATTTTAATTACCTGTCGATTTTAATTACCTGTCATTCATTTAAGATGAATGACAAAATTGTCATAAATTGTCAAACAAGCACTTTTAGTGGACGTACTTTGATCGTGCACACTTTACATTGCAGCCATAGCAGCCCGTTTCGCGACTGCCGACTGAGGCGATCTACTGGAGCAATTCCAAAACTTGTTGTACCTATTTTGGGGTATAAATGACTAATATGTACAAATAGAGGCCAGGTTTAAAAATATCGGAATTACCCTTTAATTCTGTCATTTTTTTTAAATTTGGTTATTAATAAAGAAAAGCTAATTGTGAAGAACTGGTATCTGTTTGGTATTTGAAGTTGCACTGCAAAACGTTCTTGAAAAAAGTTCTTGTGGAGTTTCTGAACCAGGAATGTATAGGTTCACCTTGACAGAGATTGCAAAGTTCAGAACCCTGCAAAAGTGTGCATAAAATCTGTTTTATATGCAAGCAAAACTTCAACTGCAAGTACAAACACAGGCCTGGATTAATAGTTCAAAGTGAAAGAAGAGCTGGAACAACCTCCATTTACCTGATGGTCTAGTTCACGTTGGAAGTGGAAAAGACAGACAAGTCATCAGTGTTTTACATGATTAAGTGATGGAGGCAGGATTACAATGAACTTAATTTTGTTTAACACCCATCTGATGGGCCACTCTATTTTTAATAAAGCCCATTTGGCTTGTATCAATTATTTATTGCGGAATAGACTCCAACCTACAAGATTTTAGCAAAGACTTTGGAGTTGGTGGGGCAACACCAACCAACTACCACAGTCAAAGAGATAGAGGCTTGGTGGTTGGATAGGAGCAATATATCATTATCAAGGGCATTGTTAAACATGTCAACCATAGGTTAAGCTAATATGTTAGAAAAGATTTTGAAAAACGCAAATGGGGAAACCATCGGGACCTAGAGATGTATCACTCTGCATAGATTTAATGGCCTGAGTTACTTCGTAAGAGCTTTG